>QXEO01000330.1:543649-631852 GCA_007115705.1 Dactylis glomerata | reverse complement strand
TTAAAATATATTTTTAAAAGAGGGCATCTTCTTCCTCCTCCCACTCCGGTCAACCCGCCCACCGCCGGCGTCGTAGCAACCCTGTCCACCACCGTTGCTGCCGCAGCACCCCACCCCTCGCCGCTGCCGCAGCACTCCTGCCCACCACCTCGCCGCAACACCTGGCCCACCACTGCATCAGGACGTCCTCCTCTACCACATCCAGCGGGCGGTCTTCCCTACCGCATGCGGTCGTCCTCCCGACCTTCCGCCAGTCGGCGCGGGTGGCTCTGAGAGCAGGAGAAAGCGGCAGCGGTACTAGGCCTCGATTATTTAAATTGGTCTCGAGCAGGGGCGCAGGCAGGAGCAACCGAACCTCACCGGTGGAGGAACTTCGGCGAGCAATTGCTGCCAATGTAGTGTGTTACGAACCACACCGACAACGTTAGGAGCAGGATAGAGGCAAGGCGCACCACTAGTACTACCGCATCGAGCACCGGATTCATATCCATGATGGAGCCGACCCATGTTCTTCGTCTCTGGCGAGCTTGGGCGCGAGCTCGGTGGCGAGCAGGGTGTAGAGCGGCGAAGATGGTCGTGATAAGTGCGGCGGTGGTGCTAGGCCGTGAGCCAGGGGCGGGGGGGGGGGGGGTAGGCTGCGAGCACGGCTGCCGGCGTACAAGGTCGGGTCCGGTGGGGAAGATGAACTTGGCTTTTTTATTTTCTTTTAGACATATTTTAATTTTTTTTAATAAGCTACATGTGGGGCCACGTCCACCTTAGCAAAATTATTTATGTTTTTGCCACCTCAGCGCTAACAAGTGGGCCCCACACGTCAGAACGGCTATCAATTGGCTCTAAATCAGATATTTGTTCGAATTGCAAAAAAATTATAAAAAGTGGTAGATTTTGGTTTCTAGAACGTAAAGAGATATGATTTGGTACATTTTGGCACAAAAGTGGTAATTTTATGCTATTCACTCTACCTTTATGTGCCATGTTCCTCTCGACTTTAGCTTTGGTGTGGTGGTTTGCACTTTGTTGTATCTTTTGTTGGCATGCATCTCCAGCCTAGTTCATGCTCCGTAGTTTAGTTCTCCATCTAATCTTCTTTGGCGACCAGTGGGATGCACTAGTAGAAAAAAGGGCTTCCATTCGACCCCTTTAGTCCCCAAACAATTTGGTCCGCGACTAATATGAGCATTAGTCCCGGTTCAAATGAAAATGTGGGCCAGGAAGCATTAGTCCCGGTTCAAATGGAGGCTTTAGTCCCGGTTTGAGCCACCAACCGGGACTAAAGGTCCCTACCCTTTAGTCCCGGTTGGTGGTTCAAACCGGGACTAAAGCCTACCCTTTAGTCCCGGTTTGTGGTTCAAACCGGGACTAAAGGTCCGGCGCCCATTTTTCCTCTCATTCCTACCCCCCCCCCCCCCCCGCGCAGAAAAAACGTCTAAAACAAATAAACGAAAATGATAAAAACTTCAAATTTCAAAATCCTTTGACATGCATGTATATCACGCAACCAACTTTTATGGAAAATTTGAATTTTGATATTTTTTGCAAAAAAAGGTTGTTCCAAATTAAAACGGCTATAACTTTTGCATACGGACTCGAAAAAAAACGTATAATATATGAAAAACTATCTACACAAAATTTTACATCCGATTTCAACCGCCTATGGCCGTTTGCACAATTTCTTGTTTCTCAAAATTCCAAAGGGAAATATGAAAGCAGGAAGATTTAGATTTTGTCAGAAAAAATGAGAAAAAATGATTTTTTTTTGGATTTTTTCATTTCTTTTGTTGTTTCTTATACTTTTTGGTCATTTTGAAGTTTTTTATTAATTTTAGAATTTTGGAATTTTTTAAGTTTTTTTATTATTTTTTGAATATTTTGAGTTAAAAAATTAATAATTAAATTATGCATAAAGATTATTTGGAATTCATTGATGCTTATTATTACTTAATCATTGTTGCTTACTTTGTGAATTATTTGAAATTCAAAAAATTAAAATCATATGTTACCAAAGTGTATGGGTTAATAGAATTGATAGCATATCATTATCAAGAAGTCGCGAGCGCAGTGTTGGAAGGTAGTAGGGAAGGAATGGAGAAGTTAAGATTGCTAAGGGTGGAGTAGTATGAGGATGGGTGACCGACCGGGAAGTGAGGACCATAAGTATGTAATTTGACATGAGAATAGAGGTGACTAGAGATTAAGTGGAGAGTGGAGAGTGGAGACTGTTAAACAATTCAAATATTCAAAAATATGGAAATTTAAAAAAATCCGAAATTTTTTTGGGCTTTTTTCAATAATTCTACCAGAAATTATATCGGATCCCTTTAGTCCCGGTTGGAGCCACCAACCGGGACTAAAGGGTCCTCTAGCCTTCTGCTCACGACTCGGACCACGCGGAGGACCTTTAATTCCGGTTTGTGAGCAACCGGGACTAAAGAGGAGGGGCTTTAGTCCCGCTTTGCTAGTCCCGGTTGGACATCCGGGAATAAAGCCCCTTACCAACCGGGAATAAAGCCCCTTTTTCTACCAGTGATGGCCATTGAAGGGGATTTATGAGGCTAGAATTGGAGTTACAAGCTGGCATGACGTGAGCTGGGAGAGGCGGATGGCTCGAGTGAAAGCCTTGCCCAGCTAGTCTGGTTATAGTGACAAAGACACCTTGGGTGCCTTTTCTCTTCTTGGAGGCGTCCTTGTGGAGACTTCACTTATCTACCATTTTTAATCTCGCGTCTAGGTGAAAACATTGCATCTTTCAGGCGAGCGCGGGAACATTCTGCTGATTGGAGGTGTCACTTTAAAACCTTGATCCTCGATGGTTTCCTTATTTCAGCACCTCAGGTTGTTTCCATATCATGGTGGCATAATCTCGTGAATACGACATCATGGTGATCCCGGTGAAGGTTGTGGCTTGATCCGGGTCAAGCCTAGGACGCTAGTTTTTCTTCTTTTATCAATACTTAATGTTGTCATCCTCTTTGTTGGAACTCATTGTTGTGTGGGGCTTTATTAATTCAAAGCCGGACTCTTTGAGCCTTTTGTCTAAAAAAGTGGCTAGGGCCAAGATCATACAGAAAGGAAGCTGGTATGTATTTACTTTCATCCAAACTATAGTAGGTGTACCCCAAAAGGACCTGTGAGTCTTTTTTTGGAATTTGCAAAATAATAATTTTGTGCATGAGTATGCAATGTACCACATTTAAATGGACTCTAGTTTGCTACTACCTCCATTCCAAAATTAATTGATCAAAGATGTGTACACTGAGAAGTGCCAAGGAATGTGGGTACAACTGTTTGACAATGGTAACACGTGCTTTGTATAGCCTGTACGGCTGGCGGTTTAATAGAAGACTAACATGTTGATGCCAAGGCGTTGCATATTCCTGCTATTTTAAGATGGCTCATTCATGTTTGACTTAATATATATGATTCTTGAGTTATAATAATTTGTATCACAGACTTCATTTTGATGCAAATGTTGGGGCTTCTCCTTAAAAAAATGTTATGTTAATTAATTTGGAACAGGGAAAGTATGTTTGAAACTGAAGGTGTAGAGAAGAGGTACATGAACCTTAATGCTTTTGAAGAGAGCAGAAGATCAAAAGCAGTAACGTCACTTAGAAAAATAGGCAGAAGAAATTACAACCAGCAATGGAGTATTTCCTCTATAAAAGGGCACACCGACCAAGAGAAGATACCCAAGAGACTAGGGACAAAGAGTAGCGAGAAATGTTCTGTGAATAGGTGGAAGTGGGCTTTGGAGGCATCCGGAGTTCAGTTATGCTATACCTGCTTGTCCTCACTAAGCGTAACATCGGCAGTACGTATGAGAAGAAAATGAGTCCCCGTGGACGCACCTCTTGTATCAAGATTATCTGGTCTAGTGAATCGGTGCCTGAGGAGTGCAGTATTGTGACGTTTCGCCGGGGCCGTTACAGGGAGACTTCACGGGCAGGATAGGCAGATCACTGTCGCTGTTTTTCGCTAACAAGTGTGCATTACATACTTCGTGGTCCATACAGTCCAGGTGTTACTCTTTTGGTAGTACTGCAAACGGATTCCCAACAGCCAATCGATACGGCGCGACACGGTGAATCACAAAGAAGGGAAAATAGAATGTGCATAGTATTTAGGATACCATTTTCTTCAGCAGTGTACGACTTCGGCTAATTACGATCCAGTGAGATAAATATGAGTTGCGTCAGATTAATTGCATGTCTGTGGATCACAATCTTCACAGTGGTCTCCACCGGCTTCCTGTATTCAGGTCATTTTCAGGGTTGTCGTACGTATCACATAGTTCCTTCAATCAAAAATAAATATAGGTGACTTAGTACTAATTTAATATAAATTTATACTAAATTACAGACATTTATTTTTAATCAGAGGGAGTACTATAAGTCCAAAAGCTAAAACTACGTGTGTACTATAAAGCTGTCAGGTTGAATATATGCATGCCTCCATCTTCCAAGGAAAACATGAATCCTTCCTCGAATCTGCTTGATACTCACCTGTACTTTTTTCGGGTATATTTTTCCTCCTAGAATATGCATGCATCGATTAAAAAGAAGAAGAAAAGAAGCCCGAACATCTTCGAGAATGACAATAGCACCACACACACCGTTAAAGTTAATGCGAAGACTAGTCACACTAGAACCACTATCGTAAAAAAAGACACAACAAGCATGGTTGTCGGTCGCACCAAGCTCATCCCGGTCTGCCTTGATTCCTGTGCCACCTAGCTCCATTGTTGGCGTTCTAGGTCATCTACAATTCTACATCCTCTGCCGGCTCTGTTTTGGAACGAAACGAGCTCGTTGGTTGAAATTTTTGACGTGGCAATGACGGTGGCGATATGTCTTGATTCCGGTGACGGCAACAACCGGCAAGCGAATTGGAGTGTGGGAGAAGCACGATGGAGGCTCATGGTGGTCGCCTCGACAAAGTTTCTTTGATGATTAAATTTTTGTACCGGAGGGCAACGGAGTTACCGGTTACCGCTTAATCTCGAATTTTTTTCTAGTTTACCATCCGAGTTAATTCAAACAATTTTTTTGCGAATAAATTCAAAAAAAATTGTTTCAAGTTTTTTACGTGAAAACAAATATAATTGATATCCTGGTTGAATATACCAAATTGATCTCATGGCATAGTGGTCAAAGGATCGAACAGACGAAGGAGTCATTGTAGTTGTCGGATCGAGAACAGTTCCTGACAGAGAACAAAACGAGAGATAGAGATAATGCAGTTCGAGAGAGAGGTAGAGTCGTTTATGCTGTGTACAACTGCTACAGCTTTTCGGTTTTCTCCATTATTTGTATGGACTCTGAGATCCACAATTAACGCTAACAAACACGATCATCACCACCCGAACGTACCGGCCATGCCATCCCATGGCGTTCGTGTGTGAGATCCACTACTGACGCTATGACCTGGGCAACATCGTGCCATCCCACGAGACCAAGTCGTAGCGACTAACTAGTCTACTGAAAACACAAAAACAACCTAGCTACATCGGACAGTGAAACAGTCACAGAGTCCGACAGTTATTTCTGAACAAACTGAAACTACACTAAGATGCAGCAGGATTATCCTTCAAATCTCCCCCTAATCCTGATGCACTCAGCTCACCTTGATCACTCCAAGCATCTGCCGCAGCTCAACGAACTTAGCACGCCCAAGTGACTTAGTGAGGATATCTGCTAGTTGCTCATCAGTCCGGACATGAGAGACATCCACTTTGCCATCCTCGATGCACTCACGAATGTAGTGATAACGAGTGTCAATGTGCTTGCTCCTGTCATGATACACAGGATTCTTGCAAAGTGCGATTGCCGACTGATTATCAATGAATAGCTTGACCTTCTGTGGTTCTCTCCGATCACTTCTGCAAGCAGCCTGCGAAGCCATACAGCCTGGCATGAAGCCATTGACGCTGCCATGTATTCAGCCTCGCAACTTGAGATTGCCACACTTTTCTGCTTTTGTGAAGCCCATGTGACAGGACTCGATCCAAGAAAGAAAATCTGACCAGATGTGCTCTTCCGATCATCCAGGTCACCAGCGTGATCACTATCGCTGTAGCCTGTTATTGTTTCTGGTCCAGCACCGGCCTTGAACATGAGGCCGAGGTTAACTGAACCTTGGACATAGCGCAGAACTTGCTTCAATGCTGCCCAATGTTCCTTGCCAGGTCCTCCATGTACCTGCTGATGATCCCAACAGCGTAGGCCAGATCAGGCCTAGTGTTCACCAAATAGCGCAGGCTACCAACCAGACTCCTGTACAGGCTTGCATCGATCACTTCTCCCTCGATCAGCTTTCTCAGCTTCAGCCGGTTTTCCATCGACACATGACAGGAGTTGCAGTTCTCCATACCTGCCACCTGAAGGATCTTCTTGGCATAGCTGGACTGGCACACACTGATCCTGTCATCCACTTGATTGACCTCAATTCCCAGGTAGTAGCTCAGGGGCCCGAGGTCACTCATCTGGAACAGCTCGTGCATCTGTGCCTTGAACAGATCAATGGTCTTGGTGCTTGTCCCAGTGATAATAAGGTCATTGACGTACATGCCGACGACGAGGAAATCAGCGCCTTCCATGCGCCGTGACAGCGCATGGTCATGCTTGCAGCGACTGAAACCAAGCGAGACTATGGAGGCATCAAGCTTCGCGTTCCAGGCGCGCGGCGCCTGACGAAGCCCATACAACGCCTTCTTGAGCTTCAGAACCTTTCCGGCGTTGTCGTAGTCGACGAAACCTGCGGGCTGGTGCACGTACACTTCCTCCTCAAGCTCTCCATTGAGAAAGGCCGATTTGACGTCCATGTGATGGACAGTCCACCGGCGATGAGCAGCAACAGCTAGTAGCAGGCGCACTGTCTCGATCCTGGCCACGGGAGCAAATACCTCATCGAAGTCAATGCCTTGGCGCTGCGCGTACCCTTTTGCCATGAGACGAGCTTTGTACTTCCACGTCTCCTGCTGGATTGCGCTTCACTTTGTAGACCCATTTCAGTCCAATGGCGCGGTGACCGGCGGGAAGCGTCTTCAGCTCCCAAGTGTCGTTGTCGAGGATGCACTTGATCTCCTCCTCCATGGCCTTGCACCACGGAGCTTGCTCCAGTGCCTCATCCACGAAGGCGGGCTCCTCCGCTGCACTGAGACACATTTCGCCCAGCTCGAGCTCCCCTGTGTACTTGGGGTTAGGCATGAAAATCCCGTCCTGCGCACAGGTGCGCATCGGGTGCGTAGGTGGTGCAGGTGCTGTCGCAGACCTTGGAGGCGATGGCACCGGTGACTCAGATGCTGACGAGCTTGATGAAGAGCCAGGTGAGTCAGCGGGTGCCGGTGACAGTGGCGGGGGTGACGAGCCCTCCACTGATTCCTTAGCGTGCTCAGGTCCTCGTGCGCTGGGTGTACCACGTTCTGTTTCGTCAGAGAACACGACAGTAAATCGGTCGAGTCCTTGAACGGCAACAGCAGGCTCCTCCCAGTTCCATCTCTTCCCTTCTTCAAACACCACGTCCCGCGTGATGTGCACCCTGTTGGCCACCGGATCAAAAACGCGGTAGGCCTTGGATCCTTCTTCATAGCCGACGAACACACCGACGCCAGCTCGGTCGCACAGTTTGTTGATGCCGGGTCCGACGAGCTTGAAATGCGCCGTGCAGCCAAAAGTGCGGAGTAATCCACCCTCGGCTTCTTGCCTCGCCATGCCTCATATGGAGTAACCCCTTGAGACTTCTCGTCGGTGATCTGTTCAGGATGTGGACGGCAGTCTTCATGGCCTCTGCCCAGAACGTGGCTGGCAAGCCCATGCTCTTCATCAGGCTCCGAGCCATTTCGACCACCGTCTGGTTTCTCCGTTCGACGACACCATTCTGTTGAGGAGAATACGGTGCCGTCGTGTTCCTCCGGATGCCAGCCTCCTCGCAGAACGTGGTGAACTCCAGTGAGTTGAATTCACCGCCACGATCTGTTCTGAATGCACGCAGCTTCACACCCCGATCTGTTTCTGCCAACGCCTTGATCTTCTTGAAGAATCGGAAGGCCTCATCCTTACTCCGGAGCACCTCAAGCCACATATATCAACTGAATTCATCAACAATTAATAGAAAGTATTTGCCCTCCGAGCACCTCAAGCCACATATATCGACTGAAGTCATCAACAATTAATAGAAAGTATTTGCTACCTCCGGGCGATGTTGGTGTTATGGGGCCGCAGAGGTCGCCATGAACGAGGTTCAGCACACGCTCTGCGCGGTATGCAGATGCACGAGGGAACGGGGTCCGGTGCATCTTGCCAAGAGCGCCGTCTCAGAAATGGTCGAGGTGCTCCACCACTGGCATTCCTCTCGCCATGCCCTTTGGGCCTAGCTCATGCAATGCGCGAAAGTGCAGGTGTCCGAAGCGTGCGTGCCACCTCCACGCGAGATCTTCCCCTGCTGCCATGAGAAGACAGATAGGAACGGCGAGTTCAAACTGCACTGGGTACAGCCTGTTCGACGCCCTTTGCACCCGAGCCAGCAGCTTGTTCTGCTGGTCGAAGACACGCAGCTCGCCACGTCCGATGATGGACTGGCATCCCACCTCGTCCAGCTGCCCCAAGCTCACGATGTTGGTGCGCAGCTTGGGGATTGATGTAGTAGACGCTCGTAAGCGCCCGGTGCTCGCCATTGTCGTCGATGAAGAGTACAGCTCCACGGCCACGGATCTCCACGAGCGAGCAGTCGCCGAACTTCACCACGCCGTGCACGGAGTCGTCGATGTCGGTGAGCATCTCCTTGCATCCGGTCATGTGGTTGCTCGCACCGGAGTCAAAGAACCAGTGCTTGCCGTCAGTCGGAGTTGGGATGACGCGCTCCTCGTTGAGGTAGACGAACTCGACGCCTGACCTTGCCACGCCATGCACGTCCAGAGTGCATGCTGGCGCGGCATCAGAGACCTCGATGACGCTGGCTGCGAGCCATCATCTGTGGTGCAGCTTGAGTGAGGTTCGCCTCCTCGGCCTGCGCAATATGCGCCTCGCCTCCTTTCTCGCGGCGATCTCGCTCGCGCTTGCAGCACTCCTTGGCCCAACGCTGGCCGGCCGCGGATGCCGCAGTACCGACACTCCCCCTTGCGCCTGGGAGCATCTCCGCCGCCGTCCTTGTTGTGGCCACGGTCGCCCTTGCCCTTGCCCTTTCGCTCACCACCAGTGGATGAGCCGGCACCTTGGGCGACGTTCTTGCTGCGTGCTGCCCACTCCTCTTCTGTGAGAAGCAGGCGCCCGCCCGCAGCCGGTTTGACATCCTCGTCGTCGCGATCCTCGCAGACCACGAGCCGCCCCGTAGCTCTTCCAGGGACAACTTCTCCAGATCGAGCAACGACTCGATCGCGCAGGCCATCTCTTGTACGGCTTGGGCACGGTGCGGAGGATCTTCAGCACGCTTGCTGCTCGTCGATTGGAATCGCCGAGGACCTCGAGATCTGTCATGATGGTGCTATACCGGAGGATGTAAGATTCAACACCTTCCCAACTGCGATACCTGAGACTGTCATACTCGGAGCGGGAGGGTACCGGCCTTGACCTTGCGCACGCGGTCGGTGCCACGCGCATGATCTTGATGGCCTCCCATGCATCCTGCGCCGTGGCCTTGACGGCAAGGACGCGAGTCAGCTCTGGCGGCACCCCCTTAAGGATGAAGGCCAGAGCACGACGGTCGTCGCGGTTGTGCCGGATTTTTTATTAATCTGACAAGTGGGACCTCGTCCCTGCTCCATCATTACTTTGCCACATCATCCTGATTGGTGGGTCCCGCACGTCACATACTCACATCTGCTGTCAATTCACTCTAAATCAGAGATTTGTCCGAATTGCAAAAAAATTGTAGAAAAATGGTAGATTTTAGTTTCCAGAACGTAAAGTGGTATGATTTGGTACATTTCGGTACAAAAGTGGTAGTTTTATGCTATTCACTCCATCAAGGTAGAATCTTCTCCCTGGGTCTCACAGAGACCGAAAGAGCAATATGGGCTCGTTCTAGAGGGACAACAGTAGAAAGAGAAAGGGACCATTAGGAAAAAGAAGGGGGGACGGCGAGACCACTGCTCAGGTGCAACGGCATTGCAGGTCACCCTGAACGCATGTGCACTTTACCTGACTTGTCAGCAACACGTCGCCAGGGGCACAACCCAAACCGAAGCAGAGCCAAATCACCCTCCTAGATACGCATAGCCGCAGACCCGAGGCCGCCTCCAGAAGCTATGCAAACCTTACCAAGACCTGTTCTCGCGAGGCCAGAATCACACCCGCCTGTAGTCTTAACAGAAGTGTGGCCCTTGACCGTCCGCTGCCAAAGAATAGCCGTCAGGCGGTGCCACTACACAAACCCCACCTTGAAGAACTACCCCGCTGGGCTACTGCAAACCACGCCGTCTGGGCACAGACGCAACAACCAACAACACATCAGGGACTTGCGGTGTGTGGGGTAGCAGAATCGGTAGACCTTGTCAAACCTGCGCAAAGCCAGGGAGATGCATCAGCCAACGGATCTGACGTCGTGGGAGAGTTGGATAATGAAGGTGGTCAAGAGGAGGCACACATGGAGGGGAGGCGCCTGATGCCATTGTGGAGCAAGAGCAAACCAGCGACACGAACGGTGACCAGATGGGCCTAGCACAACATCCTTTCTCCATACTGCCATGTTGGGAGCAAAGAGATGCAGTCTCCCCCTTCACTAGCCCTGCACGTCCTTGTCCAGCAGCTACCTCTGGGGTATACAAGGGGAGGGGAGATGGAGGCGTCCCCCTGGGTCTGATGAAACCGGAAGGAAGTTTGCCAATATGGGCTCGTTCTAGAGCGGCACAGTAGAATGAGAAAGGGACCATTAGGAAATAGAAGGAGGGAACCGCGAGACCACTGCTCAGGCGCAACGGCATTGCAGGTCACCCTGACCGCATGTGAACTTTACCTCACTCGTCAGCAACACGTCGCCAGGGGCACAACACAAACCGAAGAAGAGCCAAATCACCCTCCTAGATACGCACAGCCGCAGACCCAAGGCCATCTCCAGCAGCCATGCAAACCTTACCAAGATCTGTTCTGGCGAAGCCAGAATCACAGCTGCCTGCAGTCTTAAGTCTTAACAGAAGTGCGGCCCTTGATCGTCCGCTGCCGACGAATAGCCGTCAGGCGGTCACAAACCCCACCTTGAAGAACCACCCCGTTGGGTTACTACAAACCACGCCGTCTAGGCACAGGCGCAACAACCAACAACACATCAGGGACTCGCAGTGTGCGGGGCAGCGAAACTGGTAGACTCGGCCAAACCTGCGCAAAGCCATGGCGATGCATCAGCCGATTGATCAGACGTCGCGGGAGAGTTTGGAAATGAAGGTGGTCGAGAAGGAGGCACCCATGGAGGACAGGCGCGCAGCGCCATTGTGGAGCAGGAGCATGCCAGCGACGCAAACGACGACTAGATGGGCCTCAACATCCTTTCTCCATAAGGCATGCTGGGAGCAAAGATATGCAGGTCTCCCCCTTCACTGGCCCTACACGCCCTTGTCCGACACCTACCTCTGGGGTATAGGACGGGAGGGCAGATGGAAGCGCCCCCCTGGTCGGACGGAAACCGAAAGGGAGGAAGTTTGGCAATATGGGCTCATTCTAGAGCGGCATAGTAGAATGGGAAAGGTACCATTAGGAAAAAGAAGAGGGAACCGCGAAACCACTGCTCAGGCGCAACGGCATTGCAGGCAAAGTTTAAAATAGCGGGCTATTGCATTTAGCCGCGGTGATTTTAGAAGCTATAAAAAGCTATAGCCGGGCTATAGCGCAGCTATGACCATATAGCGGTTTTGCAAAATAATTATAAAAAATTAAAATTTAGGAAGCTTATATTTGTATAGATATCAATAGTTCACATATACATAACATATAAGCAGTCACATAAAAAATTTGAATGAGTTCTAGACATAGTTCTTTCCACATATTAAGAAGTGGAGATTTTAGGCTAGGGTTAGAAAGGCGGTCGATTTTGGCTGTCAAATTGGGATACACTAAAAAAATTGGTTCAAAATTTCTGGACACATGTGTAGGAAGATAGCCGGCTAAGAGGTTAAACTGAGGCTAAATCAACTTAGCCAGGCTATTAGCGGATATTCTCATTATAGCCTATAAAGGTCTTAGCCGTAGCCGCATGCCTCTCAGGGCATCTACAATGCTAGGTGCTTAGGGGAGATGCTTAGGTTAATAAACTGGTTTTTAAGCACTGGTGCTTATATAGACTAGATAGATGCCTAACTAAGCACCTCTTCTATACAAATAAGCACCAATGCTTAGCAAAATGCTTGGTTTATTTTAGTAAGCACCCCCTCTAAACACTCTCATTGTACATGGCCTCAAAAGGCTATAGCCCTATGGCCGGCTATTTAAAACTTTGATTGCAGGTCACCCTGACTGCATGTACTTTGCCTCACTCGTCAGCAACATGTCGCCAGGGGCACAACACAAACCGAAGCAGAGCCAAATCACCCTCCTAGATACGCCCAGCCGCAGACCCGAGGCATTCTCCAACAGCTATGCAAACCTTACCAAGATCTGTTCTGGCGAGGCCAAAATCACACCCACCTGAAGTATTAACTGGAGTGCGGTCCTTGATCGTCCGCTGCCGAAGAATAGCCATCAGGCGGTGCCACTGCACAAACCCCACCTTGAAGAACCACCCTGCTGGGGTCTACAAACCACGCCGTCTGGGCACAGACGCAACAACCAACAACACATCGGGGACTCACGGTGTGCGGGATAGCGGAACCGGTAGACTCGGCCAAACCTGTGCCAAGCCAGGGCGATGCATCAGCCGACGGATCTGACTTGCGCGAGAGTCTGACAACGAAGGTGGTCGAGAAGGAGGCACGCATGGAGGGAGGCGCCCGGCGCCATTGTGGAGCATGCAGGAGAGTAGTTAGCATAAAACCACGACATTTGCGTTTAACTTTCGAAAAAAGCAGGTTTTCATTTTAATCGCAAAATGTCGCAGGTCTACGGGAGATTTTTTGCAATTCGCACTAAACTCGAATTGATCATGAATTGATAGGGAATCTGACTGGTGGGACCCACTTGTAAGGGCTGAGGTGGCAAACATATGCTGAGGTGGATTAGATCCCACATATTCTTTAATTAAAAAAATTCTAAATATCTAAAAAATTAAAAAAAATCCACATTTCTTCCCTCCACCCACCCCGCACTGCCGTCCTAGCCTAGGACCACCACCGGCAGGCGCCGCCGGCGAGCTTCGTCCGCACCCGCCAGGTCGGACATCGCCGCGGGCCGCCCCGAGCTAGCTGCGGCACCACGCGACCGCCCCGCGCTCGGCATGGCCGGAGCTCGCCAGGCCGAAGCTTGCTGTCACCCGCTGATGACCCACAAGTATAGGGGGTGTATCGTAGTACTTTCGATAAATAAGAGTGTCGAACCCAACGAGGAGCAGAAGGTGTTGAAATCGGATGTAAAATTTTGTGTAGATAGTTTTTCATATATTATACGTTTTTTTTCGAGTCCGTATGCAAAAGTTATAGCCGTTTTAATTTGGAACAACCTTTTTTTGCAAAAAATATCAAAATTCAAATTTTCCATAAAAGTTGGTTGCGTGATATACATGCATGTCAAAGGATTTTGAAATTTGAAGTTTTTATCATTTTCGTTTATTTGTTTTAGACGTTTTTTCTGCGCGGGGGGGGGGGGGTAGGAATGAGAGGAAAAATGGGCGCCGGACCTTTAGTCCCGGTTTGAACCACAAACCGGGACTAAAGGGTAGGCTTTAGTCCCGGTTTGAACCACCAACCGGGACTAAAGGGTAGGGACCTTTAGTCCCGGTTGGTGGCTCAAACCGGGACTAAAGCCTCCATTTGAACCGGGACTAATGCTTCCTGGCCCACATTTTCATTTGAACCGGGACTAATGCTCATATTAGTCGCGGACCAAATTGTTTGGGGACTAAAGGGGTCGAATGGAAGCCCTTTTTTCTACTAGTGCATCCCACTGGTCGCCAAAGAAGATTAGATGGAGAACTAAACTACGGAGCATGAACTAGGCTGGAGATGCATGCCAACAAAAGATACAACAAAGTGCAAACCACCACACCAAAGCTAAAGTCGAGAGGAACATGGCACATAAAGGTAGAGTGAATAGCATAAAATTACCACTTTTGTGCCAAAATGTACCAAATCATATCTCTTTACGTTCTAGAAACCAAAATCTACCACTTTTTATAATTTTTTTGCAATTCGAACAAATATCTGATTTAGAGCCAATTGATAGCCGTTCTGACGTGTGGGGCCCACTTGTTAGCGCTGAGGTGGCAAAAACATAAATAATTTTGCTAAGGTGGACGTGGCCCCACATGTAGCTTATTAAAAAAATTAAAATATGTCTAAAAGAAAATAAAAAAGCCAAGTTCATCTTCCCCACCGGACCCGACCTTGTACGCCGGCAGCCGTGCTCGCAGCCTACCCCCCCCCCCCCCCGCCCCTGGCTCACGGCCTAGCACCACCGCCGCACTTATCACGACCATCTTCGCCGCTCTACACCCTGCTCGCCACCGAGCTCGCGCCCAAGCTCGCCAGAGACGAAGAACATGGGTCGGCTCCATCATGGATATGAATCCGGTGCTCGATGCGGTAGTACTAGTGGTGCGCCTTGCCTCTATCCTGCTCCTAACGTTGTCGGTGTGGTTCGTAACACACTACATTGGCAGCAATTGCTCGCCGAAGTTCCTCCACCGGTGAGGTTCGGTTGCTCCTGCCTGCGCCCCTGCTCGAGACCAATTTAAATAATCGAGGCCTAGTACCGCTGCCGCTTTCTCCTGCTCTCAGAGCCACCCGCGCCGACTGGCGGAAGGTCGGGAGGACGACCGCATGCGGTAGGGAAGACCGCCCGCTGGATGTGGTAGAGGAGGACGTCCTGATGCAGTGGTGGGCCAGGTGTTGCGGCGAGGTGGTGGGCAGGAGTGCTGCGGCAGCGGCGAGGGGTGGGGTGCTGCGGCAGCAACGGTGGTGGACAGGGTTGCTACGACGCCGGCGGTGGGCGGGTTGACCGGAGTGGGAGGAGGAAGAAGATGCCCTCTTTTAAAAATATATTTTAATTTTTTATTAATCTGACAAGTGGGACCTCGTCCCTGCTCCATCATTACTTTGCCACATCATCCTGATTGGTGGGTCCCGCACGTCACATACTCACATCTGCTGTCAATTCACTCTAAATCAGAGATTTGTCCGAATTGCAAAAAAATTGTAGAAAAATGGTAGATTTTAGTTTCCAGAACGTAAAGTGGTATGATTTGGTACATTTCGGTACAAAAGTGGTAGTTTTATGCTATTCACTCCATCAAGGTAGAATCTTCTCCCTGGGTCTCACAGAGACCGAAAGAGCAATATGGGCTCGTTCTAGAGGGACAACAGTAGAAAGAGAAAGGGACCATTAGGAAAAAGAAGGGGGGACGGCGAGACCACTGCTCAGGTGCAACGGCATTGCAGGTCACCCTGAACGCATGTGCACTTTACCTGACTTGTCAGCAACACGTCGCCAGGGGCACAACCCAAACCGAAGCAGAGCCAAATCACCCTCCTAGATACGCATAGCCGCAGACCCGAGGCCGCCTCCAGAAGCTATGCAAACCTTACCAAGACCTGTTCTCGCGAGGCCAGAATCACACCCGCCTGTAGTCTTAACAGAAGTGTGGCCCTTGACCGTCCGCTGCCAAAGAATAGCCGTCAGGCGGTGCCACTACACAAACCCCACCTTGAAGAACTACCCCGCTGGGCTACTGCAAACCACGCCGTCTGGGCACAGACGCAACAACCAACAACACATCAGGGACTTGCGGTGTGTGGGGTAGCAGAATCGGTAGACCTTGTCAAACCTGCGCAAAGCCAGGGAGATGCATCAGCCAACGGATCTGACGTCGTGGGAGAGTTGGATAATGAAGGTGGTCAAGAGGAGGCACACATGGAGGGGAGGCGCCTGATGCCATTGTGGAGCAAGAGCAAACCAGCGACACGAACGGTGACCAGATGGGCCTAGCACAACATCCTTTCTCCATACTGCCATGTTGGGAGCAAAGAGATGCAGTCTCCCCCTTCACTAGCCCTGCACGTCCTTGTCCAGCAGCTACCTCTGGGGTATACAAGGGGAGGGGAGATGGAGGCGTCCCCCTGGGTCTGATGAAACCGGAAGGAAGTTTGCCAATATGGGCTCGTTCTAGAGCGGCACAGTAGAATGAGAAAGGGACCATTAGGAAATAGAAGGAGGGAACCGCGAGACCACTGCTCAGGCGCAACGGCATTGCAGGTCACCCTGACCGCATGTGAACTTTACCTCACTCGTCAGCAACACGTCGCCAGGGGCACAACACAAACCGAAGAAGAGCCAAATCACCCTCCTAGATACGCACAGCCGCAGACCCAAGGCCATCTCCAGCAGCCATGCAAACCTTACCAAGATCTGTTCTGGCGAAGCCAGAATCACAGCTGCCTGCAGTCTTAAGTCTTAACAGAAGTGCGGCCCTTGATCGTCCGCTGCCGACGAATAGCCGTCAGGCGGTCACAAACCCCACCTTGAAGAACCACCCCGTTGGGTTACTACAAACCACGCCGTCTAGGCACAGGCGCAACAACCAACAACACATCAGGGACTCGCAGTGTGCGGGGCAGCGAAACTGGTAGACTCGGCCAAACCTGCGCAAAGCCATGGCGATGCATCAGCCGATTGATCAGACGTCGCGGGAGAGTTTGGAAATGAAGGTGGTCGAGAAGGAGGCACCCATGGAGGACAGGCGCGCAGCGCCATTGTGGAGCAGGAGCATGCCAGCGACGCAAACGACGACTAGATGGGCCTCAACATCCTTTCTCCATAAGGCATGCTGGGAGCAAAGATATGCAGGTCTCCCCCTTCACTGGCCCTACACGCCCTTGTCCGACACCTACCTCTGGGGTATAGGACGGGAGGGCAGATGGAAGCGCCCCCCTGGTCGGACGGAAACCGAAAGGGAGGAAGTTTGGCAATATGGGCTCATTCTAGAGCGGCATAGTAGAATGGGAAAGGTACCATTAGGAAAAAGAAGAGGGAACCGCGAAACCACTGCTCAGGCGCAACGGCATTGCAGGCAAAGTTTAAAATAGCGGGCTATTGCATTTAGCCGCGGTGATTTTAGAAGCTATAAAAAGCTATAGCCGGGCTATAGCGCAGCTATGACCATATAGCGGTTTTGCAAAATAATTATAAAAAATTAAAATTTAGGAAGCTTATATTTGTATAGATATCAATAGTTCACATATACATAACATATAAGCAGTCACATAAAAAATTTGAATGAGTTCTAGACATAGTTCTTTCCACATATTAAGAAGTGGAGATTTTAGGCTAGGGTTAGAAAGGCGGTCGATTTTGGCTGTCAAATTGGGATACACTAAAAAAATTGGTTCAAAATTTCTGGACACATGTGTAGGAAGATAGCCGGCTAAGAGGTTAAACTGAGGCTAAATCAACTTAGCCAGGCTATTAGCGGATATTCTCATTATAGCCTATAAAGGTCTTAGCCGTAGCCGCATGCCTCTCAGGGCATCTACAATGCTAGGTGCTTAGGGGAGATGCTTAGGTTAATAAACTGGTTTTTAAGCACTGGTGCTTATATAGACTAGATAGATGCCTAACTAAGCACCTCTTCTATACAAATAAGCACCAATGCTTAGCAAAATGCTTGGTTTATTTTAGTAAGCACCCCCTCTAAACACTCTCATTGTACATGGCCTCAAAAGGCTATAGCCCTATGGCCGGCTATTTAAAACTTTGATTGCAGGTCACCCTGACTGCATGTACTTTGCCTCACTCGTCAGCAACATGTCGCCAGGGGCACAACACAAACCGAAGCAGAGCCAAATCACCCTCCTAGATACGCCCAGCCGCAGACCCGAGGCATTCTCCAACAGCTATGCAAACCTTACCAAGATCTGTTCTGGCGAGGCCAAAATCACACCCACCTGAAGTATTAACTGGAGTGCGGTCCTTGATCGTCCGCTGCCGAAGAATAGCCATCAGGCGGTGCCACTGCACAAACCCCACCTTGAAGAACCACCCTGCTGGGGTCTACAAACCACGCCGTCTGGGCACAGACGCAACAACCAACAACACATCGGGGACTCACGGTGTGCGGGATAGCGGAACCGGTAGACTCGGCCAAACCTGTGCCAAGCCAGGGCGATGCATCAGCCGACGGATCTGACTTGCGCGAGAGTCTGACAACGAAGGTGGTCGAGAAGGAGGCACGCATGGAGGGAGGCGCCCGGCGCCATTGTGGAGCATGCAGGAGAGTAGTTAGCATAAAACCACGACATTTGCGTTTAACTTTCGAAAAAAGCAGGTTTTCATTTTAATCGCAAAATGTCGCAGGTCTACGGGAGATTTTTTGCAATTCGCACTAAACTCGAATTGATCATGAATTGATAGGGAATCTGACTGGTGGGACCCACTTGTAAGGGCTGAGGTGGCAAACATATGCTGAGGTGGATTAGATCCCACATATTCTTTAATTAAAAAAATTCTAAATATCTAAAAAATTAAAAAAAATCCACATTTCTTCCCTCCACCCACCCCGCACTGCCGTCCTAGCCTAGGACAACCACCGGCAGGCGCCGCCGGCGAGCTTCGTCCGCACTCGCCAGGTCGGACATCACCGCGGGCCGCCCCGAGCTAGCTGCGGCACCACGCGACCGCCCCGCGCTCGGCATGGCCGGAGCTCGCCAGGCCGAAGCTTGCTGTCACCCACTGATGACCCACAAGTATAGGGGGTGTATCGTAGTACTTTCGATAAATAAGAGTGTCGAACCCAACGAGGAGCAGAAGGTGTTGACACATGGTTTTGATCAAGGTTTCACTGTAAATACTAGCAAACGGGTTTTCAGAGGTATTTGGTAATCCAAATAAATAAAGTGCGAGTAAATAAAAGACAGTAGTAATAATTGCAGCAAGTGGCCCAATCCTTTCTTTAGCAAAGGACAAGCCGGTGGTGTAACTTATGATGACCAAACGTTCTCGAGGACACACGGGAGTTTCTGTCAAGTGCTTTCGCTTCATTCCGCTAAATAATCTTTACTGGTTTGATAAGTGTTATGGGGGTGAACCTGTGCTAGCGCACTACCCTTACTAGGATAAATACACACTTGTGATTATACCCCTTGCAAGCATCCGCAAATACAAGAAAGTAATTAAGATAAATCTAACCACAGCCTTCAACTCTAAGATCCTACGCTCCCTGGTGCAATGGTTTCCCAACGGAGGTTTAGGTTTCTGTCACTCCAGCAACCCCACAATTGGTAGCCAAATACACAATGCATCTCACTAGGCCCATAAATGGTGAAGTATCATGTAGTCGACGTTCACATGACACCACTAGTGAAATAGCACCACAACAAATAAATATCAAACCATTAAATATTACTCAACATAATTCCACTACTAACGACTTGACTTCTCCCATGTCCTCAAGAACTAAACGAACTACTCACAAGACATCATATGGATCATGATCAGAGGTGAAATAATGGTAAATAACAATCTGAACATAAACCTTAATTCAACGGTTCCACTCAATAGCATCAGCCACAAGAGTAATCAACACCGGGAAAGTTTCCCCTAAGAATTTGACAAGATTCAACTCAAGATGTTACAACGGGATGGCGAGGTGATGGTGGAGATGAAGGTGCTGGTGATGGAGATGATGATGATGATGATCCCGATGAAGTTCGGTGCGATGGCGATGATGATGGCGACGATCTTCCCTCTCCGGGAAGGAATTTCCCTGACAGATTTCTCCCTGCCGAAGAGCTTTTCTCTCTCTGGTGTTTTCCGCCCTGCAGAGGCGGCGGTGTCTATCTCTGAGCCTCCCCCTTGACTTAGGTTTTTGGGGACGATGAAGTACGTGAAGGGGCGAGACCTGATGTGGGCCAGGGTGGCCTCACACCAGGGCGGCGCGGCCAGGGGCCAGGCCGGGCCCCCTATGTGTGAGCCCACTCTGTGGCTCCTCTCGACTCCTCTTTCTGGCTTACGGAGTCTTTTGGTAAAATATAATTTTCTGGTATTTTTTTGGAATTTTCCTGATCTTCCGAAATATGGTGTCTTGACGGTCCTTTTCCAGCAGAATCCTGACTCCGGCAGCAAATCCTCCAACGATCATCAAACATGTAAAAATAGAGGAAACAACATAAGTATCATCTCTAAATATGAAATATATCAATGAATAACAGTAAATTATGATACAAAATAGTGATGCAAAATGGACGTATCAACCCCCCCAAGCTTAGACCTCGCTTGTCCCCAAGCGAAAACTAAACTCGGTAAACATGACCACGGGTTTATGGAGTGAAGTGTCGATAATCAAAATATGGACAAGAAGCATCACATTTACCAAGGCACAAGTTATAACAGACAGCAACTTCCCTTTATATAATATAGACTTGCAATAAGTAAAGGGAATCACATATAAAGATGCACAAAGTAAACTATAATTGGTGATGGCAAACCTTAGTTCTTGGTCAGAGAACAATGAACAAACTATACTAGCCTTTGAATGGAGCACCTTTTTTTTAAAACAGAGCTAATATAGCAAAAACCATATGCTCAACAAAACAAACTTTTTGCATTCATAGAAAGCTTTCAAAGATATATTCCTTCAGACAAAAGCATTGTACAAAACAAGTAAGATAGTAAACATGATGAAACAGATCAACATATGGATGAGTGAAACATAACAACTCAAATGCTTGCTTGAGATAGAAGGGAATAGGTTGACTCAACATGAAAGTAAAAGATAGGCCCTTCGCAGAGGGAAGCAGGGATTAAACATGTGCTAGAGCTTTTCATTTGCAAAACAGAGGTAAAAATTGTTTTGAGAGGTGGTTGCTTTTGTCAACGACTAGCAACGGAGTTCTTGATATCTTCCATACTAAACAAGTGAGAGCGGTTCCGAGATGTTTGATTAATTGGCACATTGGTGCTCTTTTATAGCTTGGCACTCCTCCCCACCTTTTTCCTTTCTCAAACCATGGCTAACCGATTCCATCGGGTGCCGACCAACTTTCACATACTTTGGAGGAGTGCCTTTTTCTTTTCTTTTATTTTTGAGATTATAATGGTCTGACCAGCTCCCTTGCAAATTAATGACAAGCAGATGAAGCTGCCTAGTCGAGGGGTACTTAATTTAGTATGGAAGATAACAAACTCATCCACTACGTCCTCATGAGCTAAAAACAGTGGCACAAAATGAGAAGTATTTGAAGGTTTTTGAAAGGTAGCACATGAAAATTTACTTGGAATGGCTTGAAATACCATGCATAGGAATTTATAGTGGACTCTTTGGAAGTGACTTGGTTTTTAGGAGTTGGATGCACGAGAAGTATTTCCTCTCAGTACAGGTCTTTGGCTAGCAAGGTTGGGTAGCAAGCATAAGAGTTGCATGAAACAAACAAACATACATATAATAAAAACAATCATGCAAACTTCCTTGAAGGTACAACGATTTTAACTTTGAGAATAATAATGCTTATAAGCCAATCATAAGGAAAACTGAAGTGATGTAACAAGCACTTCTTTCTTCTTTTCTACTCAAACCTCAAGGTAATGTTGCTACTGACCAAGCTAAGTTTGCCAAAACCAACCAAATTTACTCATGCTCCCAAAGTGATACCAATAGTAATCAACAAGACTAATCATATAAGAAACATTGCAAACTAAAATAAAGTATGTGGAGAGTAAATGATAAATCTTCTCATTAATATTTCATTACCGCAACTCACACCAAGGGATACATAGATAACCAACTAAGGAGGATACTTCCAAACCGCAAACTATTCTATAGGATAATTTCTCTATTCATGATATGACTCTACTTGAAAAGTAAATGAGTAAAAGGTGATGATGTGATACCGCAGCACTCCCCCAAGCTTGGAACAAACCAAGGGGATGCCAATACCGATGACAAATTACTCCTTTGGCGGTAGTGGTGAATCTTCATCGTTGTCATACTTCCAAGGCAGAGGTCCTCCGTCAAGGAAGGATGTCTTGGTCTCCAATATCCTGAAACTTACAGTAGCACTCATTTGTTGAAATCTAGCTTCATACTCACAATTTTGGTTCTGCAAGTCGTAGAATTGTGCTTGTAATTGGCTAGTGGTCTCATGAAGCGAAAAGATATCCTTCCAGAGTTCTGTAGTCTCCTTCTTGTACTTGGTAACAAGCTCTTGATTAATCCTATGGATGATGTCCACCTCGCGTTCCGCCATCTTCTTGTATTTAAAAACTTCTTGTTCTAGTGCTTCCATCCTGGCTTTGAGACTTCCTTCCCCCTTGGAGACTTGGACATCTTTGATCTGCAACTCCCCATCTTTGAGCAACAACTCCTTCGGATGCATCTTCGGCTCCCTCATATACGGATTAATGGAATCTGCAAGAGGGTTCTCCTCGGATGGACCGGACGAAGACATTGCAACTCCAAAGCTGAGAAAAATCCCTGACAGAAACAGCTCGAAACAAAACACGACGAGAAAACGATATACAGACCTCGGGTACTCCGGGGGGTTATATAGGCAAAAATTATACATCAAGGCAAAATCACAGGAGGAAACCGGGACGGAAACGAGTTCCGAGGTGTTCTCACACCAGGGCGGCGCGGCTAGAGGTGGACCCGCGCCCCCTGTGTGTGAGGAGCACACGGACTCCTTTTCCTGCCCGTTTTCGTCTCGTGATTTTTCATATTTAGTAAAAACAGCAAAAATAATAAAGTAAGAGTTTTTCGCGAACCTTTTCTGACTAGAACTGTTACCTATTCGAAAACGAACTCTGCAGGTTTCTGCTAATTGTCTTGGATGAATTCTTCCGAAGAAACTGTTTCAATAACATCAACATCTTCATTATAAGAATCTCCAGCAATATAATGTTTGAGTCTTTGCCCATTCACCACTTGTGTAGTGTCATCTTTCAATGAAGCAATCTTTATCGCACCTGAGCGGTACACTTCCACAATAACAAATGGTCCTTCCCATTTAGAGAGTAATTTTTCTGCAAAAAATCTGAGACGGGACCTATACAATAGAACTTTCTCACCAACATGAAACTCTCTTTTAAGAATTCTCTTATCATGCCATTGCTTGACTTTCTCTTTGAAAAGTCTGGCATTATCATACGCTTCGTTTCTCCACGCATCTAGAGAACTCAAATCTAACAACCTTTTCTTACCGGCGAGTTTAAAATCCCTATTAAGCTCTCTCACTGCCCAAAAAGCTTTGTGTTCTAATTCTAAAGGCAAGTGACACGCTTTTCTGTAAACCATCTTATAAGGAGACATGCCCATAGGGTTCTTATAAGCAGTTCTATAAGCCCATAAAGCATCATTTAACTTGCTAGCCCAATTTTTCCTAGATCTATTGACAGTCTTCTGCAAGATAGACTTGATCTCTCTATTTGAAAGCTCCACCTGCCCACTAGTTTGGGGATGATAAGCAGAAGCAATTCTATGATTAACATCATATCTAGCAAGAGTTTTTCTAAAACCACCGTGAATAAAATGAGAACCTCCGTCAGTCATAAGATATCTAGGCACACCAAACCTAGGAAAAATAACATCCTTAAGCATTTTTAACGAAGTCTCACCATCGGCACTCTTTGTAGGTATGGCTTCTACCCATTTAGTAACGTAATCAACAGCAACAAGTATGTGGGTATAGCCTTTTGAAGGAGGAAAAGGACCCATAAAGTCAAATCCCCAACAATCAAACGGTTCAATAACAAGAGTGTAATTCATAGGCATTTCGTTGCGTCTAGAAATATTACCAACTCTTTGACATTCATCGCAAGATAAAACATACCTTCTAGCATCTTTAAAGAGGGTTGGCCAATAAAAACCTGATTGTAGAACCTTTTGTGTGGTTCTATCTCCAGCATGATGTCCTCCATAAGCGCTTCCATGGCACTTCCTCAATATTTCTTGTTGCTCATATTCTGGTACGCATCTTCGCATAATACCATCAACTCCTTCTTTATATAAGTGTGGGTCATCCCAAAAATAATGCCTCAAATCATAGAAGAATTTTCTTCTTTGATGAGCTGTAAAGGTTGGAGGCAAATACTTGGAAACAATAAAGTTAGCATAATCTGCATACCAAGGAAGGTCTCGTGAAGTTACATTTAATGCAGCCAACTGTTCATTTGGAAAACTATCATTAACAGGAATAGGATCAAAGTAAATGTTTTCCAATCTAGACAAATTGTCGGCCATAGGATTTTCAGCACCTTTCCTATCTACGATATGCAAATCAAACTCTTATAAAAGTAACACCCATCTAATAAGCCTAGGCTTAGCATCCTTCTTAGTCATAAGATATCTAATAGCAGCGTGATCAGTATGAATAGTAACTTTAGAATCAACAATGTAAGATCTAAACTTATCACATGCAAAAACAATAGAAAGAAACTCTTTCTCAGTAGTAGCATAATTCTTTTGAGCAGCATCAAGAGTCTTACTAGCATAATGAATAACATTCAACTTATTATCCACGCGCTGTCCAATAACAGCAGCAACAGCAAAATCACTAGCATCACACATAATTTCAAAGGGTAAATTCCAATCAGGTGGTTGAACAATATGAGCAGTAGTTAAAGCCTTCTTAAGAGTTTCAAAAGCTTCCTTACAATCATCATCAAAGACAAATGGTACATCTTTTTGAAAAAGATTAGTAAGAGGCTTTGAAATCTTAGAGAAATCTTTAATAAACCTCCTATAGAAACCAGCATGACCAAGAATACTATGAATACCTTTAACATCTCTGGGACAGGGCATTTTCTTAATTGCTTCAACTTTTGCTCTGTCAACTTCAATACCTCTTTCAGAAATTTTATGTCCAAGGACAATTCCTTCATTTACCATAAAGTGGCATTTCTCCCAATTAAGAACAAGATTAGTTTCTTCACATCTCTGCAAAACTTTATCAAGATCGTGCAAACAATTATCAAAAGAAGTTCCATAGATGGAGAAATCGTCCATGAAAACCTCCACAATTTCTTCACAAAAACCATGAAAAATAGCAGACATGCATCTTTGAAAAGTAGCAGGAGCATTGCATAAACCAAAAGGCATGCGTCTATAAGCATAAGTTCCATAAGGACAAGTAAAAGTGGTTTTCTCTTGATCTTCCTTTCTAACAACAATCTGAGAGAAACCAGAATAACCATCAAGAAAACAAAAGTGCGACTTCTTAAACAACATTTCTAACATCTGATCTATAAATGGTGAAGGATAATGATCTTTCTTAGTAACCTTGTTAACTTTTCTATAGTCAATGCACATCCTATAACCAACTACTACCCTATGAGGAATAAGCTCGTTATTCTCATTAGGCACAACAGTCATACCTCCTTTCTTAGGAACACAATGAACGGGACTAACCCATCTACTATCAGCAATAGGATAAATAATACCAGCATCAAGGAGCTTTAATACCTCATTTCTTACCACATCCTTCATCTTGGGAATTAGGCGGCGTTGATGCTCCACAACCGGCTTCGCGTCTTTCTCCATGTTAATAGCATGCTGACATAAAGTGGGACAAATTCCTTTTAAATCATCAAGAGTATATCCCATAGCTCCTCGGTGTTTCCTCAATATCTCCAATAACCTTTCTTCTTCCTTTCCTGAAAGCTTAGAACTAATAATAACAGGATATATTTTCTTATCATCTATATAAGCATATTTAAGATCATCAGGTAAAGGTTTTAATTCAAAAATAGGATCTTCCTTAGGTGGCAAAGTGGTACCAAGATCCTCCACAGGTAAATTGTGCTTGATTAATGGTTGTTGACGAAGGAAAATATCGTCAATCTCTTCTCTTTCCTTACTAAAAACATCACTTTTATGATCTTCCATGAATTGCTGCAAAGCATTATTAGGAGCAAGAGCAATAGAAGCAAGCTGTTCAACTCGAAAATTTTCATTAGGCGTGTTATTTTCATAAGGAGTCTTAGCAAACTTGGAAAAATTAAACTCATAAGACTCTCCATTAAACTTAGTAAAAAAAATCTCCTTCTTACAGTCTATCACGATGCCACAAGTATTCAAAAAGGGTCTACCAAAAATAATAGGACAAGTTTTACTAGCCTCCTTACCAAGTACTAGAAAATCAGTGGGGTATTTAGTCTTACCGCATAGGACTTCCACATCTCGAACAATACCAAGAGGCCAAACAGTCTCTCTGTTAGCAAGCTAAACAACCACATCAATATCTTCAAGTTCACAAGCGCCAATCTCATGCATAATTTCCTTGTAAAGCTCTAAAGGAATGGCACTTGCACTAGCACCAATATCACATAAACCATAATAGCAATGATCTCCAATCCTGACAGAAATAACAGGAACACTTGTTTTCCTATGCCTTTTAGGATGAGAGATAATGTTAGAAGCATCTTCACAAAAAATAATATATTCATCCCCTACATCTTTAGTAACAATGTCCTTCAATATAGCTACAGGAGACTTAATAGTAATTTGCTCATCAGGCTCTGCAGCTTTCTTAGTGCTTTTATTAGACACACTTACCAAAGTAGAATACTTTTTTACCTTGGCAGGGAAAGGTGTCTTCTCAAAATAAGGTTCAGACACAATGCTATCAATAGTACAAACTTCAGTAGCTGCAGCAGGAATATGACTAATAGAATCTTTATAAGGTGCATGATATTTGTTCCAATCTTTCTTTGGAACATCAAGATAAGAGGCAAAAGCCTTAAGACAATTAGCAAGTATTTGAGAATCAAGACCATAAGCAATGTAACACTATGAAAGTCATCGGTTCCCATAAAAGTTTTAATGCATTCATAATCATAATTTATACCTGACTTCCTACCTTTGTCATTTTCCCATCCTTCAGCATTTTCTTGGATACGGTCAAGAAGATTCCACTTAGTGTCTTCCTTCATATGAGTAAATGATCCAAAACAGGAAGCATCCAAATAATCCTTATCAGGAAGAGTAAGCCGCGCATAAAAATTATCAATAACAATATTACTGGGGAGCTCATGAATGGGACATTTGAGCATTAGTAACTTCTATCTCCCCCACGCTTGGGCAATACTCTCTCCATCATGAGGCCAAAAGTTATATATCCGATTACGATCTTTATGAATTTCACTTGGAGGATAAAACTTGGAATAAAAGAGAGGCACAATTTCCTCCCATGCAATAGATAGACCATCTATCTTTAAGCAGCCGATACCACTCCTCAGCTCTGCCTTTCAATGATAAAGAGAATAGCTTCCTCTTGACCTGGCTCTGTGAAATACCTGCACACTTGAACAACTCGCATAATTCATGTATAAAAAGTAAGTGATCACCCGGATGGACAGTTCCATCTCCTGAATAGCAGTTATCCATAACACGCTCAACAATTTTCATAGGTATTTCAAAAGGATCTAATTCAGCAGGTGGTGGTGGTGGTGGATCATCAACATGTGCAGCAGTGGTAGAAGTGTTCCCAAATAGGAAACCAAATGGAGAATTCTCCATAGCAAAGTAAAATAAAAGTAAATTACAAAAATAAAAACAATACTCACAGCGACGGTTACCTTTACCAATTCCACTCTGCAATAGCGCTTCACTCCCCGGCAACGGCGCTAGAAAATAGTCTTGATGACCCACAAGTATAGGGGGTGTATCGTAGTACTTTCGATAAATAAGAGTGTCGAACCCAACGAGGAGCAGAAGGTGTTGACAAGTGGTTTTGATCAAGGTTTCACTGTAAATACTAGCAAACAGGTTTTCAGGGGTATTTGGTAATACAAATAAATAAAGTGCGAGTAAATAAAAGATAGTAGTAATAATTGCAGCAAGTGGCCCAATCCTTTCTTTAGCAAAGGACAAGCCGGTGGTGTAACTTATGATGACCAAACGTTCTCGAGGACACACGGGAGTTTCTGTCAAGTGCTTTCGCTTCATTCCGCTAAATAATCTTTACTGGTTTGATAAGTGTTATGGGGGTGAACTTGTGCTAGCGCACTACCCTTACTAGTATAAATACACACTTGTGATTATACCCCTTGCAAGCATCCGCAAATACAAGAAAGTAATTAAGATAAATCTAACCACAGTCTTAAACTCTAAGATCCTACGCTCCCTGGTGCAATGGTTTCCCAACGGAAGTTTAGGTTTCTGTCACTCCAGCAACCCCACAATTAGTAGCCAAATACACAATGCATCTCACTAGGCCCATAAATGGTGAAGTATCATGTAGTCGACGTTCACATGACACCACTAGTGAAATAGCACCACAACAAATAAATATCAAACCAGTAAATATTACTCAACATAATTCCACTACTAACGACTTGACTTCTCCCATGTCCTCAAGAACTAAACGAACTACTCACAAGACATCATATGGATCATGATCAGAGGTGAAATAATGGTAAATAATAATCTGAACATAAACCTTAATTCAACGGTTCCACTCAATAGCATCAACCACAAGAGTAATCAACACCGGGAAAGTTTCCCCTAAGAATTTGACAAGATTCAACTCAAGATGTTACAGCGGGATGGCGAGGTGATGGTGGAGATAAAGGTGCTGGTGATGGAGATGATGATGATGATGATCCCGATGAAGTTCGGTGTGATGGCGATGACGATGGCGATGATCTCCCCTCTCCGGGAAGGATTTTCCCCAGCAGATTTCTCCCTGCCGGAGAGCTTTTCTCTATCTGGTGTTTTCCGCCCCGCAGAGGCGGCGGTGTCTATCTCTGAGCCCCCCCCCCCCTTGACTTAGGTTTTCGGGGACGATGAAGTACGCGAAGGGGCGAGACCTGATGTGGGCCAGGGTGGCCTCACACCAGGGCGGCGTGGCCAGGGGCCAGGCCGCGCCCCCTATGTGTGAGCCCACTCTGTGGCTCCTCTCGACTCCTCTTTCTGGCTTCCGGAGTCTTTTGGTAAAATATAATTTTTTGGTATTTTTCTGGAATTTTCCTGATCTTCCGAAATATGGTGTCTTGACGGTCCTTTTCCAGCAGAATCCTGACTCCGGCAGCAAATCCTCCAACGATCATCAAACATGTAAAAACTGAGGAAACAACATAAGTATCATCTCTAAATATGAAATATATCAATGAATAACAGTAAATTATGATACAAAATAGTGATGCAAAATGGACGTATCACCCGCCTGGAGCTCACCGCGCCGCCAAGCAGCCGCCCCCGCGCTCGCCCCGCTTCTGGCCGTCCAGCCTCGCTCGCGCCTCGCCGGGGGCCGTCCTGAGCACGCCGCGGCCGCCCCGCGCTCAGCCTGGCCGGACCCGCCCAGCCAGACCTCGCCGTCGCCCGTCCGGAGCTCACCGCGCTGGCACGCGGCTGCCCCGCGCTCGCCCTGCTCCCGGATGGCCAGCCTCGCCCACGCCCGCGCCTCGCCGGTGGCCGTCGCGAGCTCGCCACGGCCGCCCCGCGCTCAGCCGGACCTCGCCGTCGCCCGTCCGGAGCTCGCCGCGCCGGCACGCGGCCGCCTCGCGCTCGCCCCGCTCCCTGATGGCCAGCCTCGCCCACTCCCGCGCCTCGCCGGGGGCCGTCCTGAGCTCGCCGTGGCCGTCCCGCGCTCAGCTTGTCCGGACCTCGCCAGAGCCCGCCCCGAACTCGATGCGCCGGCATGCAACCGCCCCGCGCTCACCCCGTTCCCTGCCAACCAGCCTCGCCCGTGCCTGCCAGACCGTACCTCGCCGGAGGCCGCCCCGAGTTCGCCTGCGCCGGAGGTCGCCCCGAGCTCGCCAGCGCCGGAGGCATGGAAGGAGACGATGGTTTATTTCATTTTTAATTTTTTTATTAGGCTGACAAGTGGGCCCCTATCCACATCAGCATATAATGGGATTCTTTTCTTTTTCTTAGATATTTAGATTTTTTTAATTGAGAGACATACGGGACCCAGTCCACCTCAGCATATAAATTCCACCTCAGCCTTTACAAATGGGTCCCACCAGTCAGATTCGCTATCAATTAGCGGTCAATTTGTGTTTAGTGTGAATTGCAACAAATCTCCCGTAGACCTGCGACATTTTGTGATTGAAATGAAAATCTGCGGTTTTCTAAAATTTAAACGCAAATGTCGTGGTTTTATGCTAACTACTCCATGCAGGAGCAGGCCAGCGACGCGAACGGTGACTAGATGGGCCTAGTACAACATCCTTTCTCCATACTGCCATGTTGGGCGCAAAGAGATGCAGGTCTCCGGCGCCCCCTTCACTAGCCCTGCACGTTTGGCAGTTACCTTAGGGTATACGAGGGGAGGGGAGATGGCGGCGGCTTCAAAGAACCGAGTTAGACTAACCCAGCTCTAGCCACCGGGGAGCAATCATCCGTAGTAATACTGGATCCCATCGATCGATGCCAATCTGCAGAGGAAGCGGAAGCTATTGCAGCCTTAGTAGGTATCCAACTTGCTCCTAAACTCAACCTTCTTGTCATCCTGAAAAGCGATTGCAAGAACATCGTCAACTCGTGGGGGGGAATCTCAAGAAAGCCTAGTGTACACTGAAGCCTGCTTGGCTGCTCACGGGATATCTAGCTTCAAAGCCCAGAAAGTTGAGGGCACATTCTCTGGCAGCTATACCTGAATAGTTGAGTGTAGGCTGGGTGTAATTGATATCTTTGTGATATTAATATATTCCCTTTATTGAAAAAATGAATTTCTCTTCACCGGCCTTCCTACTAAGGCAAATTATGTCTGAATGTAAAAATGACCATTGTCCTTAGTTAAATATAACCACCATTTCAAAAAACATATTTATTTAAAAATTTGCGGGTATGGAGTACAAATGTGTTTTGCACTCGTGGAAAATATTTTAGATTCACTTTAACTTTAATATGTGTTTCCATTTCTTTTAACAATGCGCCGCTTGACCCAGGCTCATTGTAGTGATACTAGCATATTTGCCCGTGCATTGCTACGGTTAATAATGCAACCACCATGTAAAGAAACTTTTAAACAAACGGAAATATACCAACTAACAACTTAATCCAATTGGTATGAACAACAACTAAATGAAATAATAGGCCATAACAAAGCTCTTGAAAATGTTGGGGCTGATGAAGGCATGACCTGCTACATGTATGAAAAGATAATGACTACATCGTCCCATATAAAATCACACAGATATTTGGTTTTCATCATTTTCTCAAATCAATCACTTGTTAGATCATTATTTTCATTCAGAGTGGTGTTTTGGCACCCGGGAACATATGCTCTCAGTTTTTAAATTTTTGTTTAAACATTTGAAATGTTAAAAATTTATAAAACAAATTAGCACATACTTCTCGATATTCTATGTGCTCACAAAGTCATCCAACAAAAAGCCGATGTTTTTTGTGTCGCGTGTAAAAAGACAAAATTTGATATTAAAAATAGCTTTATATGAGACATATTTTTGTATTTTTTTTACAGAAGCCACAAAAATGTCAATTTTTCATCAAACTTGACGTGCACACATAAAATGTTGAGCCGTAAGCGTGAGATTTTTTTTGGAAAAGTTTTGTCTAAGCAGGGTCTCATCTACACCCCTATACTTTTTTAAATTTGTCTCTTTTATATCTTTCAAACTATGTAACATATAGATTCTAAACTTTGTGCAGATCGTTGTAATATTACAACTGGAGTGTGGGAAAAATAATTCAGATTTTTTTTGTGAAATTTAACTTTTTCAAATATTTAAATTCAACAAAAATTGTTTTAAAAAGTATATATATAGTATAATAAAAATCCCGAATTATTTTTCCCACATTCTATATCAAATATTTCAGTGAACTGTAAAGTTTCAGATTTAAATGTTATATAGACTGAGAGATACAAAAAAGAGAAGTTGTTTGAGATGGGAAAAAAGACTAGCACGGATCTTGATGCATCTATTAATAGTTCAGATAGAGGGTACAACTAAGACAGCGCTTAGAAAATCCACTCTCATTTTTTTTGAATTTTTTTAACATTTCAAAATGTTATTTTCCGATGGCAGGATCATATATATGCTCCCATGTGACAAATTAAAATTTTGTGCAAAACAAATCTACAAATTATATTGTGTATCTTTCGGGGGAGCTAAAATAGTTAAATTATCAAGTTGTGAACAAACATTAATAATGAATTACTTGAGTTAACCAAACTGATGGCGAGCTAGTAATTGTGATGTCATGATGTGGCATTAGTTTTTTTTCCAATTGAATAAGCTCTTAACCTGATTAGATAATTGCAGCCGCAGTTTATGAGATGCTAGACCAATTTACATGAGCCAAGGAAGCGTGGATACCTTAGTCGAAGCGGAGCAGATCGTGCGCTAGCTGAATTATAAAATTAGTGCAGCTAGAGTATGAAATCATGCGCATGCTGACCCTTTGCTATGTATTTCTTGCTCTGGCTTGCTTGAACAGTGCAGCTCGTCTTCTTTGGAAATCTGCTCACACCGCCGTGCAGCCCCCGACCTTGACCGACGCCTTCAGAGTTCAGACGCCCCTGGCCCCGCACCTCTGTCTAAGCGGTGTCTCCACAGCCCGCTGACATATGCCTGAAGTAGTGCTTCCTATCTCATGCCCATCAATGGACGCAGACACCCAGGCTTGACCTCAGTTGTCTTCCTCGTCAGAGTCAAATTGGGCAGTAAAATTGGCGCTGCAGGAGGCGGGGTGATCGGTCTGCATGAGCGCTCTCGAGGATCCTCTTGGACGGCATAGGTGAGGCCGACAGAAGTTGGCTAAGGGCCAGACCCCTCCTTCGCCTCCAGCCCCTCGTCGTGGCTGGCCCCAACGTCGAGGGCGCCCTCAAGGACGGCGGCTTCCATTTCGGTGTTGGAGCGTGAGAGCCTGGAAGCGGCTTCCCTCAAGGCGAGGCATAGCCCTCCGGCGCGGCGGTGGCGTCTTCCACCGAGACGCAGTGGTGGTTCGGGTGAGGGGCTGGGATCCAGTTGATCTCCTCCTTCGACAGCGGATGCGTCTTCTTTCCATGAGCTTCTTCCTCCTTCGTCTCCCCCTCAGAACAAGTCGCGCGTTGCGCTAAAAAAAAGAACAGGTCGCGCGGGCCGGCTGACTGCGCTGCCTGGAGCTCCACTTTGCTCGTGGCCGCGTCCCCTTTCCTCTGTGTCGCCTGGACTCGGGTGCGGTTTCAAGCATATCTAGCACCAACTCTATTACTGTGACTCCGTCGCAGTACAAACAGTATAAGTGCTGCTCTATTATCTATACATAGAACATTGCTGAAGTATCCCCAGGTAGATTGGACCATCAGGTTTGATCCGAGCAGTTGTGACTTTGAAGCAAATCAGCCCTATGTCGCATTGTCTGTCCGCTACAACAAGTCGGATAATTAGGACCCAGAACAGGACACTGAATAAGCACGACACCATTTCATTCTCATACTTAACCTCAGATTTCGCCGAGCCTAGTTTGTCCCGCCATACCTGGCAAATTCCAAATGCCTCCAAAACCTATTATCCTAGCAAGATGAGAACTATCAGTGGATGAACCATTTCGTGACTATCTTCAATTGGTTGTTTTAATGGTATCTTGGTATTTGGTTTTATGTTCCCTGCTAAACTTTGTCTTGGATCTCTTCAGTATCCCCTCTGGCCGCTATGTCCCTTTTATATATATCTGGAAGATGGTGTACTCTAGGTTTGCTTGTTGGGGAACCATCTATGGTTAGTGCAACTTGGACGAATGACACGCGAGCTACATGTAGGTCGTTTAAAAAAAATCGAAAATAGCATTTAAAAGTTTCAGAAATTTTGGAACGAAAGATCTAGATGTAAATAATACTGAAATATACTCGTGTACAAAAAGTCAATCCTAAATTTATTGTATTTTAGGCTCAACAGAAATAACAAATATGTCAATCTATGTGTAATGAACAGTATGCATTTTCAAAACTTGAAAAATTGTCTGATTTTTTATTTTTGTATAGCCTAGAATACAATGAATTTTGAACCGAGATTTTATATGCTGGTAGAGTTTAACATTATCTACACCTAGAATTTCGATTTTAAATATTTTGAACTTACAAAGGTCAGTTATGAATTTTCGAAAAACGGTCACCATATAGCTCCTCCTCCATTTGTTGTTTCCGAACTTGGTCAATGTTTCTTACGTCCTTGCACTAACTTCACTTTTTAACCATGTGCAGTGATCATCCCGTGCTATATATCTTTTAACATGGAGCGGTAGTCCTAGGCGTTTGACCTCTCGTTTTATTGGGCCCTTTTTACTTGGTTAGCTCGGGCCCTTTTTTCTTATAATTTGCTACTACCTCCGTTTCAGTTTACTAGTCCTCCCTGTATCCCTAGATCATAAATTTATCAACTTAATATGTGATATATATTACAAAAAATATATCATCAAAAACTTCAATTGTCATAGTTTCTAATGGCATAATTTTTTATTTTAATTTTTTTTATTATATAGATCAAATTGAGCACCCAGGTACATGCATCGGACTAGTAAACCGAAACGGAGGAGTACATGGGGATTAAGTTGGTAATTAATACGACATGTTCTAAGAAAAGGTAATAATTAACACTTCGCCTCGAGGATTTATTGCATGTCAACCTTGCTCAAAGACATATTAGAAAAATCTTGCTCAAAGATTCACATACATATTATTAAAAAGGGATCCTATATGAATGATAGGTCAAGCTAGTTAACCGCCCAATGGTATAAGAATTTTGTCCATTAACCTACAAAAAGTCATTGAGAGGAGATCCACGCTGAGTTGGCATCTGTAAGATACATATTAACATACAATCATCAAGATTTTTTTATCTTTGTGTCAAAAAAAAGATTTTTGATCTAGGAACATTGGAAATTTCTAAAAGAAGAAGTATTTTTTATTTGATTTATTTTTTAATAATTCAAGTAAGGGGTATATTTTTTCGCAGGGAAGTAAAGGGTATATTTTACCCTAAACAAATATCTTAATTTTTAGATTTTTTTCTTTCTATTATTTCTTCATATTTATGTGATAATAAAATATGGCAAAAGCTATAGCAAAAATTGTTCTAGTAAGAATTTGTGTACTGGAATCAATATTATTTTTGTAGGATTTTATTGTTTACTGGTAACATGTCATATATGAATTAAAAAGTTACTATTTGTTAATTTTAGGGCCTTTTTCTAGTCTCACCCTGGGCCCCAGAATCTTAGGACCGGCCCTGGGTACTTCCACAACTTATTGTTCACAAAACCGGTAAAGTATACTTGTTTTGCAAATAAATAATGTTTTCTATTTTTACTGTTATTTTGTTTCATTCTGTACATAAGGGAGCATGCCCATCATTTATGTCGTAAGCAAATAGGCAAACACTCAGATCTTTAGATCGAGATATCATGATTTAGTCTAATGTGATATGCAAAGTGCAAACATTCAAAATATGTACCAGCCGGGTAAATACCATACATTACCGAATCGTATAGAAGGGAATTCTCTATCGTAAATCTATACTCCACTATAATCTTATAGAGGTGGCTCTCAAGTCAGGGGGAATCAGTCCCACTCACAGAAGTACTTTGTTGATCTTCTTTGCTGGACTCATATGGGGAATTCCAAGTTTATTGTCACCCCAATGCAGCTGAGAAAATGTTGTCTCAGTTTGTTGGTCATTTACTTGGTGATTATGATACCATCCAGTACTGCAGTGTTGTTGGGCCATTGCAGAATCTTACTCTCACAGCATGATATTTCCATTGCGGTAACAAAGTTTGCCAGTTCATGTCAAAGCCATCATATGTTCACTGGGTGGTGGTGAAGCGCATCTTGATCTATGTGAAGGGTATAGTTGATAATGGACTGAGTATTTGCAAGTCTACCCCGACACTTACCAGCGTGTTCAAAGATGCAGACTTGGTAGGTTGCATTGATGATGGACGGTCCACCGTAGGTTTTGTGGTCTTCTTTGGACCAAACCTTATTTCTTGGAATGCTTGGGAGCAGGAAGCATTATCTCGATTTTCTACACTTGTTCAAAAAAAAAATTTCTCGATTTTCTACAGAGGTAGAGTAAAAGGCGTTAGCAAATGGGATTGTTGAAGCCACATGGTTGTAGTTATTGCTCAACGAATTGAATGTTGCACAACCACGACCACTGGTTCTGTTGTGCGACAACATCGGCGCCACCTATTTGACAGTCAACCCGGTGTTTCATGCACGTATTACACACATCGAGGTTAGTTTCCACATTTTCAAAGAGAAGGTGGCACTTGGAGCATTGGGAGTTTGGTGTGTGTCTTCCGCTGATCAAATAGGCCAACAGATGCTTTAGAAATAAGGTACCAATTTGAACCTACCTATAGTAGGTTCAGACAGAGGGGAAATGTTAGACAAGTTGGTTATTATATACTAGCCAATGTTTGCTAGGATGTTACCTAGTTGGTTGGTTTAGTAACCCTAACAAACTTTGTCCCTATCCCTTCGTATCATGTTATATAAATATGAGTAAAATCTCGTGGAATTACACACGATAAACTACAAATTTCACTAGAGAGACTACCATCTACAAGGTGTGACACAACGATTGGCGCTCAATATACGGGATAGTGATCATATCAATCATGGGTGATATTTGGTCAACCTGATGAAGTCCTTTTTTCATTTGGAAGTAATGGCCAATATCATGACTAACTTTATGGACACCTACACTCCCTACAATTATGAAATTATGATCCATGTATGCTACTTTTCGGAGAAGGCCTTGATTTTTAAGTTTTGTTGATGATGAAGAACAATATGACTTTTTAGAAGCCTTTCCGAAGTAGATTTTAGAAATAACAGCACATAGTTTCTTCCGGTGTAATTTATGAATTGTTTTATGTAGGATCCCATCTTGATGAGGATATTCCTTGCCTTTTATAAATACCACAAAATTTGTCGAACAATATGTCTTGTCATCGAACGTAAGCCTAATAGTTGTAACCTTTGTGAAATTTTGAAGGTGACATTGGTGAGACAAATCGGCATGTGTTGTTGGATCCATTCGAACTCCTTAGTCTTACTAAACAAAAGAATTTCACCAAAGTGTGAGATTGATTTAACTTCTGTAAATAGATGTATGTAATCAGTAATGGATTCGTTCCATTACCACACAGTTATTGCTTGGTTATAACCGAAATTCTTGACTCGATCCTTTTATTCCTTTTAGTTTATGTCCTTCTTTGGGAAATTTGGCCTTGACGTAATGACTCCATATTTCATAAGATCGACCAGAACAAAGTATGGGTGAGTATCGAAAAGATTCAGGGAAGGGTTCTTTTTTTCTCAAGAAGACGGAGACATGTACTCAAGATTAGAGTTCTATAATACACATACATTTTTGCTTCTGGACTTGGTTGGAGTCGATGAGATGGCCGCTGACAATGACTTGAAGAAACGAGGCCGTTGAGGACAATCAAGATCATCAACCCCAGACATTCAATACAGCTCATCTCGCCGAATCGTACTAGACACAATTCTACTGCTGAGGAAAACGGTAAATACAGCATTCTGGTGTCTTTTGTGTTCAGTGATTCACCGCGTTGGAACATACTGAATTACTGACTGGTCGTTGCTACATCGACTTGGCTCGCAGTACCTAAAGAGTAACAGCTGGACTCGGTGTACACTGTAGTATGTACGCACAGTAAACTGGGACAGTTCCATACCTGTGCAGCCCAAGATTTGTGACTACAACAGCCCTGGAAACCAAGTTTACTACGCGACGACCAGGACGTCGATACATTAAACGAGATAATCTCGATACGAGCGGTGCGTGCACGGAATTTTTGACACATGAGACCACCTGCGCGAGTGAAATGATAGAAAAGACCACCTGTGAAAATTTTTGTCAAAAAAGACCCCCTACGAGTGGCGGCACCCCTTCAACGCCGCTCGGCCACGTCACCATGCCGCCATCACCATTGGCGGCACCTTGTGGCGGCAAGTGCTTCAAAAATATTTATTTTATTCACTTGCTTTGTTATCAGGCTTGTGCCACGTCATCTTACCGACAACGAGGATGGCGGCAGGGCCCACCCGGCCGAACGGAGCCACGTGCCGGCAACGGCAACGGCGCCAGGGGCCTGCCGGCACTGGCCCAGGCGGCACGTGCCACGTGTCGCCTGGCCAGGGGGTGCCGCCACTCATAGGGGGTCTTTTTTGACAAAAAATTTCGCAGGTGGTCTTTTCTAGCATTTCACTCGCGCAGGTGGTCTCATGTGTCAAAAATTCGCGTGCACGGGAGCTCATTTTCTTCTCATAAGCACTGCTGATGTTAGGCTTTGTGAGGACAATCAGGTATAGCATAACTAAATTCCAGATGCCTCCAAAGCCACTACCTAGAGCAAGATGAACCCTAAGCCAACCGCTTCTACCGATTCACTGAACATTTCTCTCTTGTGCTTAATTAGTCTCTTGGGTATCTTCTCTTTAGTCGGTCTGCCCTTTTATAGAGGAAGTATTGCATGGTTGGTTGGTCATGTGACCTCTTTCAAGCCACGTTGCTTCTTGTGACCTTTGACTCTTCTCGGAACCAATAAGGTTCTTTCACCTTCTTCCATGTTCAGTGATCACCACATGGTGTCTAGCTCTACTCGCTACATTTTCCTTGCATATGGCTCTGAAATAATTCCCTGTTAACTAAATGCAAAAAGTTAATTAAACAAAGAACATATTAAAACTGACCAACACCCGCTGGAGGTAGTGGACTATTACTTGTGTGCACTGTGACCTTTATCCCCTAAAACAGGTATAGGTAATTACTAAACCAATGAAAGTACCCTGCCATAATGCATTGAAATCGAAGGGAACAGAGGGGATTGATGGCTTATACTGAAATCTCTGATAAAGAGATATCTGGGACGTGATTGGTAGCTTGAGAAGAGTCCAACCAGGCCCTGGGGAGCCAAGAGGCCTTTGATTGGATTCCTAGGCTGCATCCAAATTGTGGCCCGCACGCACGTTAAAGCACCCTCCACACAGGCCTTAGGGATACCTCCGAATCGAGCGTATCCTCAGAGCCACCCTCGTCTCTGGCTCCTGTGAGCCAAAAGCGGTCAACCCCCGCACAAGCGGCTGCGACCATGGAGATGACGCGAGCTCCCGCGCGCAGGCGAAAAAGGGGGCGGGAGGATTTTGTCACCTCCCGCCGAGACCGCCCCTCTATTTATACCCCCTCCTCTCACCACCTCGTTTGAAATCGCCATTTCCCCTCTTCGAGCTCACTTCTCCCGCGCGCAAGGAAGGTAAGTAGGCGATGTTGGCGGCGACGACGGCTCCGACCACTTCTTCCACAAGGATTCACCTCCGTCCACCTCCAGCCATGACTGCAAGTTCAAACGCCATGACATCTCAAGCACTTTCATGTTATTAGGGTTAGATCTGTGACTTGTTTTGCTTAGATCTGTCCCTGATGTCGGCTTGTAGCAAAGATCTTGGCATGTGTAAGCTTGGTTTTGTTGATCTGTGTGTATTAGCATGTGTAGCACAAATCTTGCTATGTGTAATCTTCTTTGTATGCCTAGTATTTGTTCATGTAGGCTTGTAGTCATAATCTGCTTCTACATTGTGCGGCAATGTAGGACTCGCTGTGCCAGGAATTCCTTAGCCAGGCTCTGGTCCCCTTCGAGGAGTCCCAGATTCCTTCATTTGTCGCTGATTCGCAGCCTCCCATGGCATCGAAGGTTGTGGACGTGGTGGTTGGGCAGTGTTCCGACCAGCCTCAGTTTGCACATCACAGATCGTCTCAGAGCACAGTTCAGAGCGTTGTCTAGAGCGTGGCTTCGAAGGTTGCCTTGAACATTGCTAAGGCGAAGAAGGACAAGGAGCTGAGTGAGGCAGCCTCAGCTCGCAAAACCGATCAAGCGAGCATGAAGGGCACCATGAAGTGGATGTCTTTCCAGTCGACCTTCATCCTCCAGAAGATGTGTGACCTGATCAAGACCGGCGTTCGTACTGACAAGGGCTTCAAAGAGGTCCATCTTGTTTCTGTTTCCAAGGCACTCTTCGAGCATTGTGGAGCGGAGGTGACTTCTACTCAGGTGTACAACCACCTAAGGAAGTGGAGGACGAGGTGGATCCAAATTAACAAGCTGAGAGATCTGAGCGGCGCTCAATAGGATGAGGAGACCTGCACCATCGTGCTAGAGACTGACCACTACCAGGGCCATATCATGGTTAGCACCTTATTACCTAGGACTGCCCTTTGATCATTCATGCCTACATCTAACAATCTTCCTTGTCATCCTTGTTTAGGATCACCCCAAGGACGCCGAGTTCCTCAACAAGACCCTACTGAACTACCATGAGATGCACACCATCTTTGTTGGTGGGATCGCCACCGGCAGGTTTGCCATGGGCTCCAATGAGCCACTGGGAACGGCTTCACCTCCTGCAGAGTACGGGACAGACTCCTAGGAGTCTGACACCATCATCATCGATGGCCCGGACAAGCCATTTCCGGCACCACCAGCTGGAGGAAAGAGGAAGAGGGGTGGTCTGGCTGAGGATGAGCTCCAGGCCTTCACTTCCATGAATGAAGCCGTCAAGGACGTCGCGCAAGCGATCAGGGATAACAAGCTCACCGACGTCCATCCAGACCTCTACAAGGCCGTCATGGACGTACTTGAGTACTCCCTGGATGCTCTCATGGCAGCGCTGAACCACCTTGTCGACCACAAGGCCCAGGGTGTCACCTTTGTTGCCATGGCAGACTCCCACAGGTCCCTCTGGCTCAGGAACTACCTGTCCAAGAACTACTTCAATCTGTAGTGCGTTCCCTAGGGCATTGTGGGGCTAGGGAGACATGCATGCTTGCTTGTGATTGCTGAAGATGATGATCTTGCGATGTACATTTTGGTGGTAGCTAGGACTAAAAAACCTGTTATGGCCTGTAAGTAAGATGATGTGGTACATACTAAACCCCTCATGTGATGAAGACTATGCGGTGGTAGGACGACACCCACTTTTGCTGTGGTGCTAGGTTAACATCTTAGTGTTAGGAAGAACTTATGATCCGATTTTGGAAACTGTAATGCATGCTCCCGTAAGTTATGATCTCGCTATCATCATTTGTTACCTCATCTTGTACTTACCCCTCATGTTTCTTTGTTAGTGGTACTTCGTGTTCAGGGGGAGGTAGCCCGGAGTGTACAGCTCGTGGAGGATCTGCCAGGCTCAGGTGAATGGTTTCTCGAACAACAGCTATAGAGGGTACCCGACTCTGGAGGAAGCAGTGGAGGAGTTCAACCAATTCCTGGCCGATGAGGCAATGTGAAATGGATCTTAAGGGCGACTAGAGGGGGGTTGAATAGGCGCTACACAAAATTTTACCTTTTTCAAATTTATGGCTTGACACGAAATAAAATTCACTAGATGTGCAACTAGGTGAATTTCCTACATGACAAGCAAGCAAGTAAGCAAGTAAGAAAAATGCAAACAAGATACAAGTAAGGGTAAGAAAGGACCGTAAAGCGGAGATCGGAGACACAAGGATGTATTCTCGTAGTTCCTTCCTTTTGAGGGGAAGTACGTCTACGTTGGAGAGGTGTGGCGACACGGAGTCCACCAACGCCACAAAGGCTCACCTTGTTCTCCGGTGAGCAAGCCACGGAGGCTAACTCATTTCCACTAAGCGGTGGTATTGGGGGCACCGACCGAAACCCTTACACGGAGGTTGGGGCACAACTCCACAACTTAATTGGAGGCTCCCAACAAGAAAACCACAAAGCTTTTACACGGAGGAAGCTTTGAGGTGACCTCTCTTGCCCAAGGCAAGTTCCACGGAGAAGGAGTGAAGCAAACACAAATCACTTCGGTAGGATTGCAGATCTAGGGCTCCTCTCCCAATCTACCAAATCTTGGAGGATTTGGTTGGCTAGGGAAGGAGATCTACGGAGTTGAAGCTCTGCTTTAATGGAGGAGAGAGTGTGTGGATGAGGTAGCTCAGATCTAAGGTAGGGGACGACTATTTATAGGCCAGCTCGAAATGTTTCCGTTGGAGGCGACTTACCCCGGAAATTCCGGCCAGGGGGCGGAAATTCCGGGGTTTACTTAAGGCGGAAATTCCGGCCTGGGGCGGAATTTCCGGCCCCCCGGAAATTTTCATTTCTAAAAATTCCGTCCTGAAATTCCAGCCCTTTACTGCAGGGTGCACCACAGCTTGGAGAAAAGGACTTAGCGAAATTTTCGAGGGCCGGAAATTCTGGAATTTCCGGCCCCCGGAAATTCTGGATGCTCAGAATTTCCGGCCCCCCTCTGCAAGCTGCACCACACCCTGTGGTAAAGGACTTAGCCAAATTTTTTAGGGCCAGAAATTATGAAATTTCTGGCCCCCGAAAATTCTGCCAAACCATAATTTTTGGCCCCTTTACTGCACGTTGCACCACAACGTTTAGTAAAGGACTTAGCCGAATTTCGAAGGGTCGGAAATTTAGGAATTTCCGGCCCCCGGAAATTTTGTCCAGGGGTGGAAATTCTGGCCCTGGGGGCGGAAATTCCGGCCCTGAAAGCAATTTTCCGGCCTTGAAATTGACACTCCTCTGGATGATTTTAAGCCTTTCTACAGTAGTCCCCTTTCCCACTTCTCTTCACCATCAGTCTTGTGGAATACCTGGAGAATTCCTGCAATGCTTAGCACAAGATTAATTTCCTTGTGTTGTAATCAAACACCCAAAAACTGGAAGCTAGGAACATGTCCTTTCAATCTCCCCCTTTTTGGTGTTTGATGACAATACAAGGATTTGCAATATAGAGCAAGAACAAGTGCTCCCCCTAGACATATGCGAGGTATAAACAAGATAATAATAAGCAATTTGCACACACTAGGAGGAGATGATATTATAACAAAGAGCACGAAGTTCGACTAGCCTATTACAATAAGAGTAGTTCAACCAAAGCTCCACACAAATAGTTCACGAGAACGAAAAGAAAATAAGACTAATTCCCAACCCAAAGCAAATCCTAATAGAACTACTTCTCCCCCCCTTTGGCATCGAGACACCAAAAAGGGAGAAGAGCGATGCTACTCCCCATAAGAAGATCACTCATCATCGAACTCATCCTCATCACTCGCAGCATCCGCATCTTCCTTATCACCCTCGAAAAACTCCTCATCACTACCAACCTTGGAGAGAGCCTCCACCTGAGCCCAATCGAAACCGTTTTCATCTTGCCACCGATCATACGGAATGTACTTAGGTGCAGGAATAGGAGAGAGCTGAGCTGAGGGGTCTTGAATAAGCTAAATCTTGCGACAAATGGACTGCTGATTGTGAATGATGTCCCTCCTCTCTTCATAGGCAGCATAGTTTTCCTTGTGGATGGCAACATTGATGCACAAGAGAGTGCGTTGCCACAAAGAGAGCTTCTTCTTGCTGCGAGATGGGCGAGCAGAGGAGGTCTTGCGCACAGGAGAACTAGGATCATCCATCTCAACATCATCAACATCTTCAGGAACCTGCTTCTTTCCTTTACCTTTGACAGCTTTCTTCTCTTCCGTGGGCTTGATCACATTCATACGCTTGAGCTTGTGCTCCGAGTTGCCCTTGGAGAAATCCATATCTTTGACCTTCTCAGTAATGAGGAGCATGATGTAAGGAGCATAGGGTGGAGTACGCTTGGAGACCATGGCATCATGCATTTCATTGAAGATGTAGTGCATCACATCCAACTTGAAGTCTTCATTGGGGTCTTCACTAATGAAACAGCGGTGAGAAAGGTACAAGAGCTCAACAAGAGCTGAACGAATAGCATCCCGATTCCTCCAGAAGGTGGGATATTTTCCCTGAACATGCGGAGCAAGATGTTGTAGAGAGGAAGCAAACCCTTGATGGTGCCAATCTTCCCCTCGGAAGAGTAGAGCGGAGCCAACTGATTCTTATCCAGATGGGATCCATGCTGATGCACACGGTGACCAACTGGCACACTGTAACCTTGAAAATCATAGTTCAAAAGCTTGGCAAACTCATAGAAGTTAGACTGACGCATGGAATTGCTAGTCATCCACTTGAAGGTGAGAGCCTCATTCTTCTCAAAGGCAAGAGTGGCATAGAACTGCTGAATAATCTTCTCATTGTAGTGACACTGAATATCCATGAGATGGAATAACCCGAGCCTCTTCATAATACCCAAAGCATCACCAAAGTACTCAGACTTCTTTCGAAGATGAGTGCGATCTAACACATGCATATAGCGGACTCTCTGTGACATAGTGCGGTAGATGTCTTCATAGATACCCTGCTGAGCCAAACACTAGAAATGGGGATCCTCAAGTTCTTCATCTCTTGCTTCAGAAAACCAGTCCAACTGCCTCAAAGCGCTGTACTCCACAGAACTCATAGCATCATAGTTGATCTGCGGTGCCCTCGAGGGGTGGCTAGCAGCCCTCTTGGTCACCCTAGCTGCCTTCTGCGTTGCTGCTTCCTAAGCAGCCTTCTCATCAGCTTGCCGAGACAGATACTCATCATCAAAAGTTCCTTCAGAGGCAAAATGAAAGTTCTGCTTGCGAACAGCAGAGCGGCCACGCTGGTCACGACGAGGACGGGAACTAGAGTCACCTGTGAAAGAAATAGGGAGAATAGCAGGGGGTTGAGAACACACAAGTCGAAAAGATAGCTAGATAGAACATAGAAAGGAACTAGAAAGGCAGAAATACTCTAGAGATGATCCATCTATGTCATAGTAATCTCAGCAGAAGGGGCGGAAATTCCGGCCATAGAGGCGGAAATTCCGGTATGGGGCGGAAATTCCGGCCCAGAGGGCGGAATATCCGGCCCCCGGAATTTCCGGCCCAGAGGGCGGAATATCCGGCCTGTTGAGAGAACTACAAAATAGATGCAAAAATCTCTGGAAAAAGTAGATTGGCACAATCTATGTTCAATGCTAGGTTCCCTAGGCAGGATACTACCTCTAGAGACATGATCCACTCAATGGAAAAACAGATCGGCCCAAACGAATCTAGAACTAGGGCAAGAGCACCTAGGGAGAGAGATTTGGGACAATACCGTCATCCATGGAGAAAACCACGCAGAGGAAAGGAACCGCCACATCGAGGAGAGCACGGGCCGGCGAGATCCGGGGATTCCGGCGGCTAGGGAGTCACCAGAGTGGTCCTTGAAGAGGCGGTGGCGGTGGTTTGGAGGGAGGAGGTCGGGGGTGGAACAAGATGCCAAGAGGTATCTTCACCCCGGCCCCCTCCTTTATATAGGCTAACCGCAGGGGGCGGAAATTCCGGCCCATGGGGCAGAATTTCCGGGCCCCAGAATTTCTGGGTTAAGTGATGGAATTTCCGGGGGGCGGAAATTTAACGTTTCCGCCCAAATTTCCGGGGCAAATATCCGGCCCATGTACTGCAAAGTGCACCACTTCGTGGAAGTATATCGAGGCATGAAAATTTGCTAAGGAAATAAGGGTTTCCACCCATAGGAAAAATTATATCACTTGCACACAGAAAGTCCGGCCATCTCATCAAGAACCAAGGTAAAACAAGAGGTTGACTTGTGTGTTAGACGGAAGAGTTTTAGAGATGATGGGGGCTTAGGTTAGATAAACAAACATGGAGTGGTTCTCGGCACTTAATGTTGCAAGAGACAACAAAACAACTTGATAAAATACCAACATAAGTGCCTTCCCATACCAAGAAGCAACAAAAACCAAGAAAGCTCAATAAAACTCAAAAGATTTTCAAGGAATTAACTCTTCCAAGAAGAGGTCGGTGGCCGAGGCCACCATATATTGAACCGCAAATATATATCTTGGGTCCATAACCAATACTCATCATTGAAGCTCATATATCACAAAATGATATTAAGAGAATGATTTCATTACTTTTGGCATTATGGGGGAGGGATAGTCCAATGAATTAGGACCGCACTCCCCCTAAATCCATGCCCACATCTAGATTAGAACACGTGCTATCGTATGGGAATGAGTGCATACTATCAAGCCACATTGCAAGAATCAATGATATTCAACTCATGCCTCAACTCTCAGAATCTTGCTTCATCAAGGGGCTTCGTGAAGATGTCGACGAGTTGATCATTTGTACCTACATAAGATAGGTTAATATCACCTCGATTGACATGGTCCCGGATGAAGTGATGCCGGATCTCAATGTGCTTCGCCTTGTTGTGTTGAACCGGATTATGAGCAATCTTGATGGCACTCTCATTGTCACATAAGAGTGGAACCTTGTCACAATGAACTCCATAGTCCTTCAACGTTTGCCGCATCCAAAGGAGTTGAGCACAACAACTCGCCGCGGACACGTACTCGGCTTCGGCGGTGGAGAGAGACACATAATTCTGCTTCTTGGAAGACCAACTAACCAAGGACCTACCAAGAAATTGGCAAGCCCCGGAAGTTGATTTCCTGTCCACTTTATCTCCCACCCAATCCGAGTCCGAGTACCCAACAAGCTCGAAGCTTGATCCCTTTGGGTACCAAAGGCCAAAAGTTAGGGTATGAATCAAATAACGAAAGATTCTTTTTACGGCCATCAAATGGCTTTCCTTTGGGGCAGCTTGGTATCATGCACACATTCCCACGCTAAGCATGATATAGGGTCTAGATGCGCAAAGATAGAGTAGCGAGCCAATCATAGAGCGGTAAAGCTTTTGATCCACAACCTTACCACTAGGATCGAGATCAAGAGTAACCTTTGTCGGCATTGGGGTTTTGGCTCCCTTAACTCCGGAGTCCATGTTGAATTTCTTGAGCATGTCTTGGATGTACTTGGCTTGGTTGATGAAGGTCCCTCCTCTCAATTGCCAAACTTCAAAGCCAAGAAAGAATTTCAACTCTCCCATCATGGATATCTCAAATTTGTCTGTCATTAGCTTTACAAATTCATCATTGAAGATTTTGTTAGAAGAGCCAAAAATGATATCATCTACATAAATTTGGCATATGAAAATCTCCTCATTGACTTTCTTAGTAAAAAGAGTTGGATCAATGAGCCCTATTTCAAACCCACGGTCTACTAGTAACTCTTTAAGATGCTCGTACCACGCGTGTGGAGCTTGTTTAAGGCCATAAAGCGCCTTATCGAGTTTGTAGACATGGGTCGGGAAATGAGGGTCCTCAAAGCCTGGGGGTTGCTTCACATAGACTAATTCATATAGAGGACCGTTGAGAAAAGCACTCTTCACATCCATTTGATACAACTTAAAATTGAAGTGAGAAGCATAAGCAAGGAGGATACGGATTGACTCGAGGCGAGCCACGGGAGCATAGGTGAAAGGACATTTGTTCCTTTCTACTTTTTTGATTTACAATGACATGACTATGTTTTGTGTGAACTAACATTTGAATTATATGCATACAGGTTTAAGTTCACAGGTGAAGGGGTTCTAATGCATAAAAAGAAATATGGTGGAATCGCCTGCCGAAAGTAGTCAAAGTTGGTCTGGCCGGTCCCCAGACCGGACCACCCGGCGGCAGACCGGACTGGCCCGGCGGGGCCGCCGGACTGATAGTCTGTTTCGGTTTTCGGCGGGGCGCCGGATCCGCCTGGTCCACCACCGGGCCATCCGGCGGCAGACCGGACCAGCCCGGCGGAGCCGCTGGATTGGTGTACTGATTCGGTTTTCGGCGGGGCGCCGGTTTCGCCCGGCGGAGCCGCCGGACCTCCGGCAAGATGTCCGGTCCCGCCGGACCTACCGCCGGGGCGTCCGGCCCAGAGGCCGGTGCCGCCGGACTTATCGCCGGGTTTGCTGCTGAGTGCTCTCTCCAACGGCCAGATTCCCACCTACCTATAAATACCCCTTCTCCCAGCTTGGGTAGTGTTAGAACTTCACCAACCATTGTTCATCCTTGAAGCTCTCACCTACCCCCATTGGAAAAACACCAAATTCCATAGATCTCCCCTTCTAGCCAACCAAAGCTCTTGATCTTTGGAGGATTGAAGGAGGAGGCACCGATCTACATCTTCACCGAAGGAATTTCATTTCCACCTCCATTTGCTTGGAGGATTTGCACCTTGGGGGTCTTGTGACCCTAGGTGTTGTAAGTGGTTGATTGACTTATCTTTGTGGTGATTCTTGCCTCCGTGGCCTTCTTGGGAGCCTCCAATTGAGTTGTGTAGCTTGCCCCAATACTTTGTGTAAAGGTGTCGTGCCGCCTTCAAGGGCATTGCTTAGTGGAGCGTGAACTCGCCTTTGTGGCTTGTTCACCGGAGAATAGGGTGAGTCTTTGTGACGTTGGTGGCCTTTGTGGCACCACACCTCTCCAACGTAGACGTACTTCCCGTAACAAGGAAGGAACTACGGGAATACATCCTTGTGTCTTCGTGTCTCCATTGCGGTTACCTCTATCCTTTACTCGTACCTTTACTTATATTGTTATTGCTAGCTTGCTTATCACTCTAGGTAAATTCACTTAGTAGCACATCTAGAGAATTTACCTTCTTGTCTAGCCTTAACTTGAAAAGAAGTAAAAATTTGGGTAGCTCCTATTCACCCCCCCCCTCTAGTCGCTCATACGATCCTTTCAATTGGTATCAGAGCGTGGTCTCTTATTCGGGCTTAACCGCCTAAGAGTTTGAGCAACTATGGAAGGGGATAAGAGTAAAGAAACTCCTCCCGAAGATACTCCTCCATCTATCTCTTCCTCTTCAATCTCACGTGAGGAGCATTTGGCGTCCTTGGACACAATGCAAACCACCATGAGATTGGAGATGAAGGCTATGTTTGAGGAATATTTTGGAAGAAAACCTTCCGGGCCCACCGACCCAAGCACCACACCTAGTGTGGAACTCTCCTTGGCTAAGGTGAAGCCACCTAACAATGGCTCCACCTCCGCCGAGAATAAAGGTGACCCTCCTAAGGAAAATGATGGTCCGGGAAAGGGTGCTAACATTCCACCCCCTAACACTTACTCACCTCCGCCGGTCCATTATCCTATGCCACACATTAACAACATGGGATCTCCTCCTAAGCTTGATTCTCGCAATTTTATTAAATGGCAAGGACTAATGAAATCTCATATTTCTAGCTCTTCTACTCATTTATGGAGGGTCATACAAAATGGCTTTGCACCTCATGATCCTCTCAACTTGACCGGAAGGGAAGAAGTTGATGAGCAACTCAATGCCACCGCCAAGCATCTCCTTCAACAAGCCGTACCGGATACTCATGCGGTACACATCAACAACTTGAGCACCGCCAAGGAAGTATGGGACTATCTCACTATGCTCTTCATTGGGAATGAAAGTATTCGGTCCTCCAAGTTTGATGAGCTCAAGAGTGAAGAAATGGATTTCATTATGCGTGATAATGAGACTCCCGATGAGATGTACCAAAGGATCTTGGGTCTTGCAACGGCCTTGACCGGGTTTGGGTGCAAAGACAATGGTGATGACTATATCAAGCGTATGTTCATCACCTCCATCAACCCAAGAGAACCCATGCGGTCTGAGATAATCCGTTCAAGACCGGATTTTGGGAGTATGACCTCAAATGAAGTTCTTTGTGAGTTCACCTCCTTGTCTATCTTGAAGAAGAACGCGGAAGAAACTAGAGCCCGTGTTCTTGCCGGACAAGGAGTTCACAATCTTGCTCTCAAGGCCAAGGTGGTGTCCAAGCAAGGAGAAGGAGAAGAAGAAATATATGAAGAAGAGTGTTGGTCTCCGGAAGATCTCAAGTTTGCACTCCATGAACACTTGGCTCTCAATGCAAGTGCCTTTTGGGATGCCAACAAGCACAAGACGAAGGGATCCAAGTTCAAATCCTTTCCAAGAAAAGGTGGTGACTCTAAAGTGAGGCATTGCTACAATTGTGGAGGAATCAAGCACTTCATCGCCGAATATCCTTATGAGAACAAGGAGGACAATGAAGGCCGGCTCATCCCCAAGCACCGGTCATCAAAGTTCTACCCATCCAAGAAGCATGGGAACAAGGACAACAAGAAGAAAGGAGAAAGGGTATTGGTGGTTCATGAGGAGTATGACTGCGAGTCCGATGATGATGACTCCGTTGATGAAGAGAATGGAGAAGTGGCCGCCATTGCCATTGTCTCCACACCACCTACATCCCTCTTCAACTCACAAAATGAGAACGCCATCATCACCACTCACAAGTGTCTTATGGCTAAGGCCTCGGAGGTAACCTCATCACCTACTCCTTCATCATCACATTCCAATGCTACCTCTATGGATGATGTGAGTAGTCCTAAGATTAAGAAAGAACTAGTTTCTTGTGATGATTTTCTTGCTAACATGAAGGGGCCAACCAAGATATACTTTGAGACACTAATGTGTGAACTTGGTGATGCCCATGACACTATCAAGGAGAAGGAGGAGTTGGAAAGATTAGCCGCCGATGATATTGGCTCTCTATCAATTGAGCTCGAAGAAGAGCAAAACTTGAGAGTCTCTTTAGAGGAGAAATTGTTGGGACTAGAAGAGTCTCATAATCTAATCTTGTCAAAACTCACTAAAGAACGTGACCATGCTCTTGCTATGGTCAAGTTGCTTAAAAAGGAGAAAGTTGAATTTGACGTTGGTCATAATGATCTTCGTGAGAAGTTTGAGAAGCTTGAAGAAGCCCACAAGGCTTTGGAAGGCAAATTCTCGCATCTCACCAAGATTTGTGAACAACTTCAAATTCAACTAACTATTGAACAATCTAAAGTCCCACCAATGCAAATTATTGAAGTTCCTTGTTCTTCTAACTCTATTTGTGATCATAGTGATATCATTGAGGAGAACAATAGGTTGAAGGCCGATCTTGCTAAGGGCCTTGCTACTTGCATTCAAGGAAAGAAGAATCTCAATGATCTCTTGAACAATCAAAGATTGTTCAAGGGAAAGGAGGGCCTCGGATTTGTTGCCGAGTCCTCAAAGAAAGGGGATCTTTGTTTGGTGGTCGAGTCCTCAAAGAAGAAGAAGAATAAGAAGAACAAGAAGAAGACAAAGCCTGCTGCTGCTCCTACTCCTCATGTCCCATTTGACATTTGTTACACCGAGGAGGAGTGGGAGGAGCTGAATGGAAAGAAGACAATCGAGGAGACCGGAGTCTCCGGGTCAAAGGTTCCGGAGTCTCCGGTTAGTTCATCTACCCCGGAGTCTCCGCTCCCAAAGGCCGGAGTCTCCGGCCCTTCTCACAATAATTTTGCAGGAAAATATAACCCTCATTATGTTCTTCTTAGGGACTATTATGGTGATGTCTATGCTAAATATGTTGGTCCCTATAATGGTTACATTGAATATGCTATTTGGGTACCTAAGATTCTTGTGACTAACAAAAGAGGACCCATTCAAAAATGGGGACCTAAAACCAAGAATTAATCTCTTGTAGGACATTGCTTCCGGAGGAGGAAAATGGATTATTGATAGTGGTGCCACAAGCCACATGACCGGAAGCAAAAATATTGTGGAAGATCTAAAGCCCAATACTTCAAATGTCACGGTCTCATATGGTGATAATTCATCCTCTAAGGTACTTGGTTTCGGTAAGGTGGTGATCACTCCGGACGTGTCCCTAGTGAATGTCATGCTTGTCGAAACCATTGGTTATAATCTACTTTCCGTTCATCAACTTGCTACTATGGGCTATGCCACATATTTTGATGTTGATATTGTGGTCGTCATGTGGAGTAAGTCTCTCAAGGTTGCCTTTGTTGGGTATGTCGAAAATGGCTTGTATGTGGTGGACTTTTCGGAGAAACCCACTACGGCCGCGATATGCCTAATTGCTAAGGCCGACGTGGGATGGCTTTGGCATCGCCGGTTAGCCCACGTCAATATGAGAGCTTTGCAAAATCTCTACACCGGCGGCCACATACTCGGACTAAAGGATGTTTCTTTTGCCAAAGATCGTGTTTGTAGGGCATGTATTGAAGGTAAGATGCATGAAACAAGTTATCCAAGCAAGACTATTATCTCTTCCAAGAGGTGCTTGGAGCTCCTTCACATGGATCTCTTTGGACCTCCCACTTATGCAAGTCTTGGTGGCAAGAAATATTGCTTGGTGATTGTCGATGACTATTCAAGATACACTTGGGTTTATTTCTTTGAGTTCAAGAGTGAGACCCAACAAACCGTCAAAGACTTTGCCACCGAAGTGGAGCGTCAATTCAATACCACCATATTGACTATAAGAAGTGACAATGGCACCGAGTTCAAGAACTACTCCCTAAATGAGTTTCTTAGTGATGCGGGTATCAAACATCAATATTCCGCTGCATATACCCCGCAACAAAATGGAGTTGCCGAGAGGAAGAACCGGACTCTTATGGATGCGGCAAGAACTATGTTGGCGGAGTTCAAGTCTCCATACAACTTTTGGGCCGAAGCGATTAATACCGCATGCCATGTCACCAACCGGCTTTATCTCCGCAAGAACTTGAACAAGACTCCATATGAAATTCTTACCGGGCAAAAGCCCAACATCATGTACTTTCGGGTATTTGGTTGTAAGTGTTTCTATCTCAAGAAAGGTGTTCGATTGTCAAAATTTGAGTCTAAAGCTATAGAGGGTATCTTTGTTGGTTACTCCACGGACTCACATTCCTATAGGATCTATAGCAAGTCCACCGGGCATGTTATAGAGACTTGTAATGTGAGGTTCGATGAGGATAATGGTTCCTTTGTGGGACAAAGTGGTGTTCGTGATGTAGGTGACGAAATTCCTCCCCAAGCCATAAGAAGAATGGGTGTCGGATTCTTCCGGCCCATTGAGGGACACCTTTTGGCCGAAGGAGAAGGACAATGCTCTACACTTGTGGAGCCTTCACTTGCTGAACATCCACAGGACATTGACCAAAGACAAGCTGCGCACCCTCAACCTCAAGATCATCCCACTGAACAATCTTGCCCGGAGTCTCCGGCCCCTGTGGTCCGGACTCTCCGGCCTATACCGGAGTCTCCGGGTATGGATACCGGGGTCTCCGGGGGTGATCAAGCCTTTGATGAAGATCCTTCGGAATTCCGTGGCTATGGACCACTTGATGATCAAGGCAATCCACTTGATGGTCAAGGCAAGGACCAGAACAGTGATCATGAAGATGATCAAGTAGTCTCTCAAGAATCTCCTCTTGAGGCTCGCACTAGCCGTGAGAAGAAGCTTGAGTCCATTCTTCGACGAAGAAGCATATCCTTGGAAAATGTGGTTGGGAGTGTTCGTAAAGGTGTCTCCACAAGGAGGCAACTTTCTAACTTTAGCTCTCATCATGCTTTTGTCTCTTGTGTAGAACCCAAGAAAGTTTATGAGGCGCTTGAGGATCCGGATTGGCTTGATGCCATGCATGATGAACTCAACAACTTCGAGCGCAACAAAGTTTGGACTCTAGTAGAAAGGCCTAAAGATTGCCGTAATGTCATTGGGACCAAGTGGATCTTCAAGAACAAGCAAGATGCAAATGGCATAGTCATTCGTAACAAGGCAAGATTGGTGGCTCAAGGTTTCTCCCAAGTTGAGGGTATTGACTTTTGTGAAACTTTTGCTCCCGTTGCCCGTCTTGAATCCATTCGCATCTTACTTGCATATGCATCACATCATAACTTTAAACTTCAACAAATGGATGTTAAAAGTGCATTTCTCAACGGTCCCTTAAATGAATTGGTTTTTGTGAAGCAACCCCCGGGCTTTGAAAGCCCTAAGTTTCCTAACCACGTTTACAAACTTGATAAGGCGCTCTATGGCCTCAAACAAGCCCCACGCGCGTGGTATGAGCACCTTAAAGAGTTGTTGGTGGATCGTGGTTTTGAAATTGGGGTGATCGATCCCACTCTTTTTACTAAGAAGGTCAATGGGGAGCTTTTCATTTGCCAATTATATGTTGATGATATTATATTTGGTTCTACTAACAAAGCTTTCAATAATGAGTTTGCCAAGCTCATGACCGACAGGTTTGAGATGTCCATGATGGGGGAGTTGGAGTTCTTCCTTGGGTTTGAAGTCAAACAATTGAAGGGAGGGACTTTTGTGAACCAAGCCAAATATACCCAAGACATGCTCAAGAGGTTCGAGATGATTGGAGTCAAAGGTGCAAAGACTCCCATGCCAACAAAGGTTAATCTTGATCTCGATCCTAATGGTAAAGAAGTGGATCAAAAACTTTATAGATCTATGATTGGTTCCTTGCTTTACCTTTGTGCATCTAGACCGGACATTATGTTAAGTGTGGGAGTTTGTGCACGTTTTCAAGCCGCACCAAAAGAAAGCCACTTAGTGGCGGTCAAAAGAATCTTTCGATATTTAGTGAATACCCCTAACTTTGGTCTTTGGTATCCAAAAGGAGCAAGTTTTGATCTCTTAGGTTACTCGGATTCGGATTGGGCGGGAGACAAAGTGGAACGGAAGTCAACCTCCGGGGCTTGCCAATTTCTTGGTAGGTCTTTGGTGTGTTGGTCATCTAAGAAACAAAATTGTGTGTCTCTCTCTACCACCGAAGCCGAATATGTAGCCGCGGCTAGTTGTTGTGCACAACTCTTATGGATGAGGCAAACTTTGAAGGATTACGGTGTCATTTTTGACAAAGTGCCTCTTTTATGTGATAATGAAAGTGCAATCAAGATCGCTCACAACCCGGTGCAACACAACAAGACGAAGCATATTGAGATTCATCATCATTTCATTCGGGATCATGTCAACCGTGGAGATATTGATCTATCTTATATTGGCACTCATGAGCAACTTGCCGATATATTCACAAAGCCTCTTGATGAAGCAAGATTCCGGGAATTGAGGCATGAACTAAATATCATTGATTCAAGCAATGTGGCTTGAGCTAGGTGCATTTACTCCCATATTTAGTGTGTTGTTATAGTCTAGGTGCGCATAGTTGAGGATAGTCATCGTGTCAATTAATGGCACGATGCATACTCAAGTATGCGACATCATAAGATCACTAATGTCATTTGAGCCCAAGCATGTCTCTTCGCGGTGTCACGACATTGGTGATCACACATAGGGGAGAAATCCTCCACCATTGCATGTCTTCAAATCTCGTGTTTGTTGTTGCTCTTCTTTGGAAGGCATGCAATCTCAAGTTGATTTTCTTGCAAACAAGTTTGATGGATGTTGATTTCTTCCGCACACCATGCTTTTCTTGTTGATACATGTCACATTTCGAAATTTGCCAAATCTTTCTAGTCCTAAAGGTGTTTCGGCAGCCTGCCCGGCGGTCGCCGGACCTGGCACCGGACTGCCCGGCGGCCCACCGGGCCAGCCCGGCGGATCCGCCGAACTGGCATTCAGTATACCAGTTCGGCGGCCTCGCCGGAATGGCCCGGCGGCCCGCCGGACCGCCCGGCTCATGGCCCGGTCCCGCCGGACTTACCGCCGGACTGGCAGGCCTATATAAATTCGTGGGGAGGGTTCCTTTGGCAGTTTTCCCCCACTTCCCTCCCTCCCCACGCCCGCCCCCAACTCCATTGGCGCCGCCCCATCAAGCTTCTTCCCCCCCTAGCCTCTCCACCCAACCAATCCCTTCCAAATTTAGATTGGGTGTAGATCGGGGTGGTTTGAAGCTTTCCTCCGAAGATCTTCGCGTTTCGTCAACCGCATTGGGAGATCGGGATTCTTCCCCATCTTCTTGTTCACCATGTCTTCGGGTAACTTCCTCATTTTCTCTCCTTCCTCTAGCCCTTGCCTCACACTCCGTTTGTTCATGCTCTTGTATGAGTAGATCTAGTGTGTATCTAGGGTTAGATTCATCTGCTTGGGATAGATTCATCTTGTCTAGGGATAGATCCTTTTAGGGTTTCGTTCCTTGTTAGACTAGTGTGTGTTCCTTGGCATCCTTGTACCCTTAAAGTTTGTAGTGACAAGTTGTTGAGTCAAGATTGCGGGTAGTATGACAAGTGTGTGTTTCGGCGAAAGATCCGGCGGCCGCCGGACCTGGCGCCGGATCACCCGGCGGACCACCGGACCATCTCGGCGGACCCGCCGAACTGGCATTCAGTATACCAGTTCGGCGAGCTCGCCGGAATGGCCCGGTGGCCCGCCGGACGATCCGGCCCACTGCCCGGTCCCGCCGGACCTGGCGCCGAACCTCACTGCCATACTACCTCTCCATCATGCACTTGCCCCTACCCGACTTTGAGTTCCTTGTTCATGACATGTATCTTTATCTGGTGTTGCTTTGCTTGCGTTTTCAGACTCTTTCTCGACTGAGGACAGTGATTACTGGATTGAAACCGCTGAAGAGCTTCGCGCCTTTGAAGCCAAGAAGAGGAAGATTGATGAGGTTGAGGGGCAGTCTTCGCGCCGTACTCGTCAGACAGGGAAGACCGCAGCTGAAGGTGGCAGCTCTGCAGCTGCAGGGCCGCGAATGAGGTCCAAGCTTGTTTACACTCATGGACCTCATCCACCCCGGAAGGGTAAGGGGGCTCGTGGCCCGGTGGATGTGGAGAAGGAGCAGGAGATTGAAGGGAACTTGGGTGCAGCCCACATCAACACTTGGCGCAAAATTCGAGTTGCAAACCCGTACCGCTTTCATGAGAGGCAGTACACTGGCTCTGACAAGAGGTTCTGGACTGATTCCCAGCGTGCTATGTGGGATGATTACTATGATGCAGCCGAGCACATGAAGAGTGGTTTCTATGTGGTGCCAAAATCTCTCAATGTCGAGCACTTTCAGCACTATGCCTCCAGGGACTTTCGCTTCATCAATGAGGCTCTTCTCAAGATGGATATTTTGGACCTTGTCACCCTCTCTGAGTCTATTCAGCCTTTGGTGGTCCGCCAGTTCTTCTGCACTGTGTACTTCCATAATGACCCTAAGGAGTCCTTCTCTTGGATGACTGGGCAGGATGTGTTCACTGCCACATTTGCTGATTTCTGTGATGCTTTGGGCTATGGTGGTGGTAGGGCTGGAGGTTTCAAGATTCACTCCGAGACGCCCTTTTCCGTGGAGAAGATCTCTCGCATTTGCTATCCAGATAAGCCATCCCTCCCAGCTCCTGCCATTTCAGGGATGTACTACTACAATGCTCTTGCCAAGCTCTTCCGTCAGAATCTGATAAGTAAGGCTGGAGATGATGCTAGTGTGAGGGGCTATCACAGGAACTTGTTGTACTATTGCCAGCCTGACAAGCTTTGGAAGATAGATGGTTGTGACTTCATTTTTCAGGAGATGAAGAGATCCACTCTCAAGCGCATGACTCCCAACTATTGTCAGTATGTGCAGCGTTTGATCAACAGGCAGCCCCGGGCTCAGACTGCTCTTGTGCGTGGACAGGTTGTGGAGATGGAGACCTTCTCAGTGGGTTTCCAGGGTGGTTTTGACGAGGCTCCCAGTTTGCTCCGTATCAGGTCTAGAGGTCCCACCATGGATGCTCCTGATCCTCACCGTCCCTCTGGTTCTGGTACTAGTCGCCGTCGTCACCATCGCCACCCTAGGCCCTCTCGCAAGAAGGGGGTTGCTGCGTTCTTCAAGAACTTGTGGGAGATGTGTCGCAGCTCTTATGATGTGGCTCATAGGAGCATGGAGATGAGTCAGGAGACCCGGAGGAGGCAGAATGAGTTCTTGGCTGCTAGGGGCGGTGCTGTTCCCCCCGTTGGGCATGAGTTGGCTCCGGTCCCGTATGTCAACTATGTCATGCCGCCTCTTGATGATGACATGTTTGCTGGTTTTGAAGACTTTGAAGACTTCAAGCCACCATCTGAGCCAGAAGATGCTGATGAAGAAGAAGGCGCTCATGGAGAGGATGATCCGGAGGGTTCTCCTGTCCCCAGTGAAGATTTTTGAGCGCTAGCATCGTCTACTCTCTTGTCCCTTTTTGGTGTTTCGATGCCAAAGGGGGAGAAGAGTGTAGAGTCTCTAGGAATAACGTCGCATGACACAAGCCTCGCTTTCATTTTCCTTGGTTCTTAAGTGGCTTGTGTCCATTTGCGTTTTATTTGCCGTTTTATCTCTCAAACTCCGTGGAACCCTATCGTGTGTGGACAAGTGTGTACTTTAATTATGCACTATGCACTTTATGCTTATGTTTGGATATGTCTATGCTTGCTATATTATTATCTATCCATGATATTATCTTGTCCATGCCATGCTTGGTTCCTATTGATGGTGGGGGAGCTCCCTATAATTTAAATCTTGCACTTTGCATTCCAAAAGCTAATTCTACCATGTGCATGTGTTATGGGGGAGCACTCTCTCTATTCATTAGATACCATGTTTTGGTTCTCCTATGAGACTCTAACATAGTTTGTCATCGTAAATCAAAAAGGGGGAGATTGAAAGGACATTTGTTCCTTTCTACTTTTTTGATTTACAATGACATGACTATGTTTTGTGTGACTAACATTTGAATTATATGCATACAGGTTTAAGTTCACAGGTGAATGGGTTCTAATGCATAAAAAGAAATATGGTGGAATCGCCTGCCGAAAGTAGTCAAAGTTGGTCTGGCCGGTCCCCAGACCGGACCACCCGGCGGCAGACCGGACTGGCCCGGCGGGGCCGCCGGACTGATAGTCTGTTTCGGTTTTCGGCGGGGCGCCGGATCCGCCTGGTCCACCACCGGGCCATCCGGCGGCAGACCGGACCAGCCCGGCGGAGCCGCCGGATTGGTGTACTGATTCGGTTTTTGGCGGGGCGCCGGTTTCGCCCGGCGGAGCCGCCGGACCTCCGGCAAGATGTCCGGTCCCGCCGGACCTACCGCCGGGGCGTCCGGCCCAGAGGCCGGTGCCGCCGGACTTATCGCCGGGTTTGCTGCTGAGTGCTCTCTCCAACGGCCAGATTCCCACCTACCTATAAATACCCCTTCTCCCAGCTTGGGTAGTGTTAGAACTTCACCAACCATTGTTCATCCTTGAAGCTCTCACCTACCCCCATTGGAAAAACACCAAATTCCATAGATCTCCCCTTCTAGCCAACCAAAGCTCTTGATCTTTGGAGGATTGAAGGAGGAGGCACCGATCTACATCTTCACCGAAGGAATTTCATTTCCACCTCCATTTGCTTGGAGGATTTGCACCTTGGGGGTCTTGTGACCCTAGGTGTTGTAAGTGGTTGATTGACTTGTCTTTGTGGTGACTCTTGCCTCCGTGGCCTTCTTGGGAGCCTCCAATTGAGTTGTGGAGCTTGCCCCAATACTTTGTGTAAAGGTGTCGTGCCGCCTTCAAGGGCATCGCTTAGTGGAGCGTGAACTCGCCTTTGTGGCTTGTTCACCGGAGAATAGGGTGAGCCTTTGTGGCGTTGGTGGCCTTTGTGGCACCACACCTCTCCAACGTAGACGTACTTCCCGTAACAAGGAAGGAACTACGGGAATACATCCTTGTGTCTTCGTGTCTCCATTGCGGTTACCTCTATCCTTTACTCGTACCTTTACTTATATTGTTATTGCTAGCTTGCTTATCACTCTAGGTAAATTCACTTAGTAGCACATCTAGAGAATTTACCTTCTTGTCTAGCCTTAACTTGAAAAGAAGTAAAAATTTGGGTAGCTCCTATTCACCCCCCCCCCTCTAGTCGCTCATACGATCCTTTCAATAGGTCTCCCCATAGTCAATGCCTTCAACTTGAGAGTATCCTTGAGCAACCAAGCGAGCCTTGTTCCTCACAACAATCCCATTGGCGTCTTGTTTGTTTTTGAACACCCACTTGGTTCCGATGACATTGCGTCAATCCTTGGGCTTCTCCACCAAAGTCCAAACTTTGTTGCGCTTGAAGTTGTTGAGTTCTTCGTGCATAGCTTCTACCCAATCCGGGTCTTCAAGTGCCTCAAACTCCTTTTGAGGTTCCACACAAGAGACGAAGGCATGATGGATACTAAAGTTGGCTAATTGTCTCCTTGTAGCAACCCCTTTCCTCACACTATCCAAGGTATGGCTCCCCTTGCGAAGAACATCTTCCACTTTCCTTGCACGGCAAGCTTGAGCTTCTTCAAAAGACTCTTGAGAAGCCACTTGGTCATCACCACTATTTTGGTCCTCGCCTTGACCTTCAACTTGAGCTTGATCATCATCATGAGCATGCTCATCATCTTGAGCTCGACCTTGATCTACCATTGGTGAAGAATCACCACCGTCCACTTGGTCTTGATCTTGGGCTTGCTTGCTTGAGTGAGGGTCTAGAGCTTGTCTTTGGTTAGCATCAATCGGACCTTGTGAAGCTTGTGGAGCTTGTGAAGGTGAAGGCTCCACTTGAGTAGAGCATAGTCCTTCTCCTTCCGCCAAAAGGTGTTCCTCAACGGGTATGAGATGTCCCACACCCATTCTTCTTATGGCTTGGGGAGGTATTTCATCACCTACATCACAAACACCACTTTGCTCCACACGGGAGCCGTCATTCTCGTCGAATCTCACGTTAGAAACTTCAACAACACGAGCAGACTCTTTGTCAAAGATTCTAAAAGCATGAGATTCGGCGGCATAACCAACAAAGATACCCTCAAGAGCTTTAGAGTCAAACTTGGACAAATGAACACCCTTTCTAAGATAGAAGCACTTACAATCGAATACTCGAAAGTATTTTGATGTTAGGCTTGTTGCCGGTGAGGATCTCATACGGAGTCTTGTTCAAGCCCTTGCGAAGATATTGCCGGTTAGAAGCATGACAAGCGATATTGATAGCTTTGGCCCAAAAGTTATATGGAGACTTAAACTCCGCTAACATTGTCCTAGCCATATCCATCAAGGTCCGGTTCTTCCGCTCGGCTACACCATTTTTTTGCGGAGTGTAGGGAGATGAGTATTGATGACGAATTCCCTCATCACTCAAGAATTCATTCACGGTGTAGTTCTTGAACTCCGTCCCATTGTCACTTCGAATCATCAAGATATCTTGGCCATATTGACGTTCCACTTCCTTGACGAAGTCCATGACGGTTTGTTGGGTCTCGTATTTGTGCTTAAAGAAGTAGACCCATGTATATCTTGAGTAGTCATCAACAATCACCAAGCAATACTTCTTTCCTCCTAGACTTGCGTGAGATGGAGGGCCAAAGAGGTCCATGTGGAGGAGCTCTAAGACCCTCTTAGAAGAAATGATCGTCTTGCTAGGATGAGGAAGTTCATGCATCTTTCCTTCGATGCAAGCTCTACACACACGATCTTTGGCAAAGGTTAGATCGGTTAGTCCTAGGATGTGGTTACCTTTGTAGAGACTTTGCAAAGTTCTCATATTGACGTGGCCTAGCCGGCGATGCCAAAGCCATCCCACGTCAACTTTAGCCATTAGGCAAGTTGCGGCTTTAGTGACCTTCTCCGAGAAGTCAATCACATATAAGCCATTTTCAACATGCCCAACAAAAGCTACTTTAAGAGACTTGCTCCACAAAAGAACCACAATCCCAACATCAAAGAAAGTTGCAAAGCCCATATCGACAAGTTGAGCTATGGAAAGTAAATTATAAGAGAGAGTCTCAACAAGCATGACATCTTCCATGGTAACACTTTGAGAAATGACAACTTTACCAAGACCCAATACCTTTGACCTTGAGGAGTCTCCATAGGTGACGTAGCCCGCACTAGATGGACCGGTGCGAAGCTCCTTCACCAACTCTTTGCTTCCGGATATATGATTGGTAGCACCATGATGGCGCGGTGATGATGGTGCCAGAAAACTTGTTGGCGTTTGTTGATGAAATAAAAATGACCGGCCAGTTGGAAACCCCAAGAGAAGGTTTGATGAATATAGCAGCAAGTTTTCCCTCAGTTATGAAACCAAGGTAGTCAATCCAGTAGGAGAAAGCCAACCGACCGAAGGTGATGCCCACTAGCTGCGTGATGCTCTAACAAGGGCGCAGTTAATGATAACTTGTTAGCGCGTCTTCAACCAGTAGCAACGTGGAACCTGCACACAACACAACCAAATACTTTGTTCCCAACTTACGATGAGGTTGTCAATCTCACCGGTTTGCTTGAAACAAAGGGTATGAGCGTATCGAGTGGAAAGTGATAATAGTATGCGAGTAAAGTAAACAGTGCGAGTAAAGTAAACAGGTGATGGCAATATAAAGGAAATAGGACCGGGGTCCACAGTTCACTAGTGGTGTCTCTCCATAAGATAAAATAACACATGATGGGTAAACAAATTACAGTTGGGCAATTGATAGAATAAAGACAACGTGCATATGTCGAGAGGATCACTATGAGATTTACTCTGGGCAATACAACAAGATACATAGACCGCCATCCAACTGCATCTATGACTAATAATCCACTTGTGGCGAATCAATCCGAGAACTCCACAAGTATTAAGTTGCGAACAACAGATAATTGCATTAAGCAAAGTGTGTAATGTAAACAAAGCATATGCCCTCGAGCATATGAATGTTGTTTTCCCCCTAGTAGCAACAGCACATCTACAACCTTAGAGGTTTCTGTCACTCCCCCAGATTAAATAGAGGCATGAACCCACTATCGAGCATAAATACCCCCTCTTGGAGTCACTAGCAACTACTCGGCCAAGATAGCTACTAACAATGGAGAGCATGCAAGATCATAAACAACATAGAGATAACATAAGATATATTTCAGTATAGCAACTCAATCATAACACCAATATTCATCGGATCCCAACAAACCAAACATGTAGAATTACATAACGTTGATCTCAATCATGTAGGGCAGCTCATGAGATCTAAACATGAAGCACATGGTGGAGGAGACAACCATCTAGCTACTGCTATGGACCCATAGTCCAAGGTAGACTACTCACTCATCGCTCCGGAGGCAAGCATGGCGATGAAGAAGACTTCCGGTGGCGATTCCCCTCTCCGGCAGGGTGCCGGGAAGAGCTTCTGGACCCTCCCGATCTTCGGGTCGACGGCGGCGGTGGATCGCGATGTGTTCTGGAAAAGTGATCGGGTCCTTAGGTTTTTTCCATCGGGGGGTCTTTATAGGCGAAGGGGCATCGTCAGGAGTGGACCAGGGGGCCCACACCACAGGCCGGTGTGGGCCAGGGGTGGGCCGCGCCCCCTGGTGGTGTGGCCGCCCTCTGGTCTGGCTCCGTCTCCTCTTCGGTGTTCTGGAAGCTCCGTGAAATATCTGGACGACTGGCTTTGGTTTCGTCCAATTCCGAGAATATTTCCTGTGTAACTTTTCTGAAACACAAAAACAGCAGAAAAAGGGAACTGGCACTATGCCATCTCGTTAATAGGTTAGTTCCGGAAAATGCATAAAAATGCCACGAAGTGTAATGAAACACTAAACAAATGGTGTAAAAACAAGCATGTAGCCTCAAAAATTATGGATACGTTGGAGACGTATCAGCATACCCAAGCTTAACTCTTGCTCGTCCTCGAGTAGGTAAGTGATAACAAAAGAAATAATTTTTGAGGTGACATGCACCTACACAATCTTGATCATCTATGTAAGCGTTGTGTGCTAGGATCAAAAGAACTTAAAACATGGGCATGAAAGATATAATCTTGATAGAAGCAACTTAGCAACCATGTTATAACATAAAAATAAACACAAACAAAAGATCATGAAAATGAAACAATGAAAGTCAAATGTGTGTTCAAATCATAAGGAAAAACATACAAATGGTTTTTAGCTTGTCCCTAATGGAGTAGCAAAACATAAATGCATAGGACACCTTCAAGTATAAGAGGGCGACTAGATACAAGCAATTTAAGAACAAGTGAAACCAACAATATGAATCAATCAATTAAAACTTTGGGACAATGCACATTATACTCAGAATGACAACTATGCTCTCTTAACGGTGCATAAAGATAGAAGGTGGAGACTCAACATAAAAGTAAAAGAAAGGCCCTTCGCGGAGGGAAGCATTGATTAAACATGTGCTAGAGCTTTTCATTTGTAAAACAGAGATAAAAATTGGGTTTTGAGAGGTGGTTGTTTCATATCAACGACTGGCAATGGGGTCTTACTATCTTCCATAATAAACAAGTGAGAGCGGTTCCGAGTTCTTTGAAAATTTGGCACATTTGTGCTCTTTTATAAAGCTTTGGCACTCCTCCCTGTCGTCGTGGTGAAACAACATATGCCATAGGATGGCTTAAATGGGGGTCGAACTAGATGCTGGAGGATTCGGGAGAGGGGAACGAGCTAAAAAGAACGACAGAAAGAGACACTGATCTACCCAGGTTCGGGGCTCTCGTAAGGAGATAACACCCCTACTCCTGCTCTACTGATTGTATATATGGGTCGATGTAGTACACAACAATGGTGCTTCCAAGCTCTCTGCTAGAGAAGGAAGATGAACTGCTAAGTGTAGGAACACAGAGTGACCAACAAACCTCTAACCTTCAACCTTCTTCCAGCCACCAACCCTTTACCAGGGCTCCCTATGCCACCTTATATAGTGGTGGCCAGGGTTACAATGGTCATAGAAGACCAGGAGACACCAACTACACTCCAAACAGGACTTGCTGTCGAGGGCAGACGCCCACGACTTTCTCCCTGATTGCTCTCGATGGGACTCCCCTTGCTGTACCTTGTACTTCCAGGACTGTGGCCTTACCTCTGTGCGGTAAGCTCGTACTTGTGCACAGTGAGGGTAGGTAACCTCCACTGTGCACCCTGTCATCTTTACTCTGCTACCATGCTTGGATGTTTTCTTCCTTGATTGTAGGGATGTGACACCTTGGTTGACTTAAGTATCCCGGATATGACCGTTGGCCATACCCAGGACTTATATGCCGGACCAACGACCTACGAGGGTCGGGTAATCCGGCCTCCCCTGCTCCTGCACAACACACCAAATGGTTAGGCCGGCATATCTAAGTATATGCCGGCACACTAATATAAGTATTCCGGCTATGCCGGCATATCCAAGTATCAGCCGGGATACACATTATATGCCGGCCTGGCCGATGCTCTTATATTTCGGCCAGGCCCTTCCTTGATAACCCGGCATAAAGTCAACCATAGACCTTGTGTCTTTCTAGTCTCTTGACCCTACCGGGGGTCATCCCCCCGACACTAGTCCCCGAAGCTGCCGAGGTTCCCCAGTCATAACTGTGGAGCCTTGACAGGTTCAACATACCTTTCTTCATTATGCCCCGGCGATCAGATTATATGCCGGCACATCTGCACATATCCCGGCCTCTGTTCCTGTTCCAAAACTTATTCCGGCCGGTCCCGAGGGTATTCCGGACGGAACATATACATCGGGCAATTAATCCGACATATAGACGAGTCTTCCTCGAGAAGCCATGTCTGACAGCTTTGCATCGAAACTTGTAACTGCCCTGCCACCTCGAACGGTCACCCACGATGTGACGGTTCACAGTGCAGCAGTTACTTCTCGCCATCATGGCGTCATGGCACGGTTACAGGAACCGCCGCCCCACTCTGTGCCGCCACGTGGCGCCTCGCCGCAGAAACGGTCGGGGGAGTGGAGCACTATCCTCCCCACGACCCCCACGACCGGCCTCCTCGGTATAAATAGGGCGGCGGGGGTAACCTATTCTTTTTACCCCCGCCACAGTGCCTTCTTCCTCAGATCCTCCGCGCCTTGCGCTTCGCCGCCGGACCAAGAAATCGAGAAGGGAAGCTGCCGCCGTCGTCCACCTGCACGCCGGCGCCTCCGCTTGCCGACGTCCGGCGTCATCGTCGACGACGCCACCGCCGCCTCTTCTCCCAGCAGTCTTGCAGGGAGATTGGATATTCCTCTGCACACTTGCCGCCGCCGCTCCATCGCCGTAGGCCAAGCTCCGGTGAGTTCCTCTTCCTCTGTTCTTCCTTTCCCTGCTCTTCTGCAACTAGGCTGCGGTAGCCTCACTGGTTTGTATCCATGGTAGTTCCTTTGCTGGATATTTCGTTGCTTCGATTAGCATTGCTAGCAGTGTTTCGTAACAGCTCACAGGTGTTCTTCCGCAGAAATTATATTCCTGATTATTTCCGATTTTAACTGCCTCGGTAGATCTTCTATTCCTGCTAACATCTGTGAGAGTGGTATGCCGGAGAGACTAACCTCCCTCTTTCCTCCGGCCTTGATAGGATTATCATCACGGGACTCCGACTTTCACGCCTTATCCCGGCCACTAAGATGGCATCTTCAAGCATGACGGCTACCTCGGCCTCTGAGGAAGATACCTCGGCCCGAGCTCAAGGACGCTCCGGCTGGGAGGGGTCGGAGGTTACTCCGGCCGAGATATCCTGGGTTACCTCCACCAGGAGAGTCCCGGAGGGCGTAGCATGCCGGCTACCAGCAGGAGAAACTGTGCCGGCACCTGAACCCGGCGAACGCGTCGTCTTCATCGCCCACTTCGAGCGGGGCTTCGGTCTGCCGGCATCGGACTTCTTCCGGGACTTCCTCAACACCTACGATCTACAACCTCATCATATCCCGGCCAATGCCGTGATGATCCTCTCCGCCTTCGCTGCTTTTTGCGAGGGCTATGCCGGCATAGAGGCCCTTACTCAAGGCTGGGCGAAGTACTTCCAACTGCGGAAGCAAGTCGTCCAAGAGCCGCCCCGGAGCAAGGACGACCCGCCGGAGACGGCCCAGGAAAAGAAGGACCGCCCCATGACCCTCTGCGGCGCGGCCACCATCATGTCCCGAAAGGGCTCGGACTTCCCCAAGGTGGAACTCCTGGAATCTTGCAAGAAGTGGCAGAAAAGCTTCTTCTACGTCAAGAACACCACCGACGAGGATCTGCTCAACCTGCCGCCATTTGTGGACGAGCCACCCTTGGCGATGACGAACTGGACCTATAACCCGAAGAACTCGGTGATGCCGGTGAATGCGCTTCACCGGGTTAAGGGCGAGCTCCTGGATGCCGGTCTTACTCCTCAAGACCTGGTGGCCTGCTATATAAGCCGGCGCGTCTCCCCTCTGCAGCGCCGGTCGCACAAGATCTGCCAGATGAGCGGGCCAATGGACCCCACCCGGCACTCCACACACGAGCTGACTCCGGCCGACATTCTCCGCCGGATTAAGGATGTCTGCAAGTCCTCTCAGGCCACTTTTGCCTGGGGGCTAGAACCATACAGCCGGGATAGGCCCGCCCCAACGGTAAACCATCTTATCCGATACATAAAGTCCATGTCCGGCACATAGATACTTAAGCCGACACATGCCTGTTTGCCGACACATATCATATTGATCCGACATACCTCTTCCACCGGCATATTTCCTTGTCTGAATACTTGACTTTGCTGTTTATACAGAAATTCAGCTTCCAAACCATGGAGAACTCCCGGATCAAGATCGCGGCGGACCGCACCGTTGCGGATGTTGAAGATCCGGATCATTGGGATAAGCTTCCCAGGAGCACCCGTGCTGCAGCTGCCATGGGTAAGGGCTCTTCATCCCGGCATTATACTCAAGACCGGAGTGAGATTGATTCTGACGAGGAGATCCTGATGTACTATGACCCGATGCCACTTGCGTACGCCTTTCCAGAAACCCCTATTGCTTACGAGTTTCCAATGCCGTCCTCAGCTATCCCGGACGATATGGTTATCGACGCCGCCCCTCTGAACCAGGGACCTCCTTCTACCGGCGGACGTGCCGGCCGGAAGCGAGGTGTGAAGCCCCCGTCCGACATACCTCAGAGGTCGAAAAGGCAGAAGGTCTGCGTGCCCAAACAGAAGAAACAGAGGCCTGTTGCCTCGGGGTAAATTTCCTTTTCTTTGCATTTCCTCCGACATATCTCTTGTTTGTATTACTGACTTGGTGTTTTCTCTCTTTCAGTGCTCCTCTTGCGCCGGAACAAGCTTCTGGCTTGAGTGGCGACCCGAAGGTTACCAAGCCCGCTGCCCCTGCTACCTCCGACATTCCCTCTGCCAGTCAGACGAGCTCCCCGGCGCCGGCATCCTCGCCTGCGCCCGACAAGACCTCCTCTCCGGCGAAGGACGTTCCTCCGCCGGAACAAGACACCTCTGCCCCCGACGTCCACATGGACTCGGGGGCTCAACAGGAACCTCCAGCTCCTGATGTCCACATGGACACAGGAGCCCACCAAGAAGCACCAGACTCCGGCGCGCCCACCGGTGACGCCGGCACAACTGACGACGCCGGCGCAAGCGACAAGAGTGCCGGCACAGACATCAAGGGCAAAGGCCCTTTAGTGCCGGAAGTCCGGACTTTTCCGGATCCTGCTCCCGCTGGCCAAGAAGCACCGGCCGCGCCGGAACAGCCCGCACCCGAGACTCCTTCAGCTGACAAGACCCCAGCACCGGCCAAGACCACTGCACCGGCCAAGTCCACTGCCCCGGCCAAGACCACTGCACCGGCCCAGACCGGCACGTTGAAGATTCAGCCGGCCAAGTCCGGCACACCATCTGCCGCAACTGCTCCTCCTAAGGCAGCGTCCCGGACCAGCTCTGCTCTGGCCCTGCATCTTGGCAGGGCAGCAGCCCGGCCGGGGTACCGGACCAGCTTCTTCGACACCCCAGAACTCGAGGGCCTCGTCCCTCTTGCGACGAAAAGTGATGAGAGCCTCGGCTCTCTTAAGGAGCAGTGCATCAAGTGGAACGACGCCAGCAACATGGACACTGCGGACTCAAGGAGCAAGAAGCTGGCCGAAGCCAAGACCAGTGGCGACCCAAGCGACTTCCTGGCAGCGAAGCCCATACCGATCGCCAGCGAGCTCCTCAGCATCCAGCAAAGACTTCACAAGTTGGCCTCTGCCACCAACGTAAGTCCTCTCTTCTTACACACATATCCCCAGTCCCCGAAAATGTCGGCTGTCCGGGATATGGACATCCGGGATTTTCTCATAGTCCTTTAGTTAGCTTCTTTTGAATTAACTGCCGACATATGAGCTCGATCCGAGCTTCAAATCCTAGTCACCGAGGGCCGGGATAGGTGCGCAGCACCTGTGCCGGGTCTTTAAAAGAATGATCACTTGATAAAATCTTCACTTTAATTATCATGTCAAATTTCTCTGCTGACATTTCAAATCCCGGCATTTTTGCAGCGCATGAACAACACCCGGGCCGACATGTTCCATGAGTTGGTGTGCGAGCACCGGAAGCTATCTGACGCACACAGCAAGCTTCAGCAGGAGCTGTCCCGGAAAGGTAATCTTTGCCGACATACTGCTGTATGCCGGATATCTTTCCTCTCTTTACTTTGCAATGCTTACTCTTGCCGACACGTAACCTTGTGCCGACATTCTTCAGCTGGTGCCGAAGCGCAAGTCACCGAGCTTCTCAAGAGGGTGAAAGAGCTTACTGGTATGCCGGATCCTGCTGTTACCCGGATAGCTACTTTATACTTCAAATCCTTTACTCTTTGTCACTGTTTTCTTTCTTCAAATCCTTTTAACTTGAAATCTTTGCAGATGAGAAGGCTGCACTGGAGGCACGCCACCAGGATTGTGTGTCCTCGGTGGATGTGGCCAAGCAACTGGACGACCGGGATGCCGGTCACAAGGCCGAGGTTGAGCAGTTGAAGGGCCGGATCACCGAGCTGCTGGACGAAAAGGAACAGAGGGAGGGCCTACTGAAGAAAACCCAGACCCTGCTTGTTACCTCCGAGACTGATGCCTCCAACGCCCACGCTGAACTGGATAGCCTGAAGGAGCAGGCCACCAAATGGGAGGTTACAGTTGCACAGCTGAATGCCGACCTTGCCCGTAAGCTTCAAATCCTTTCCACTTTTATCCTTCCCGACATAGTGTAATCTTTTTCGGCATAGCATCTATGCCGACATATTTTCCTTTTGCTAACATTGTTTCTATTCTGCAGGCATGTTTCCCGCTTCCGTCGCTGACGTTGAGAGGGCTTTGCAGTTGGACCGAGAAAACCGGGGTGTTCCGGTTGACTCGCCCAACTGGGACATGTCGGAGCAGCTGCTGGCCCTGCAGTCCCGGAAGGAGGCCATGACCCTTTACACTGAAGAGCTCTTCTACGGTGCCCAGGAGGCATTCTCTGCCCTCTGGCCGGGACAAAGGACTCCCACTGACCCGGTTGACCTCGGCAACGACCTGCAGCTTGCCAAGGTTCGCCTCCGGGAGTGGCGAGATTCCGGCGCGAGGGTTGGAGCTGACGAAGCCCTCAGCTACTTCTTGTCTTGGTATGAAAAGGCAGACTTGGAGACTTTGCGCACCGTGCGCGAAGGATCCATCTGGACCACGGATCCGGATCATATCCGTCGCCGCAAGGAGTTGGCCCATAGTTATGTGGACTATGCCGACACCGACAAATTCGTCCGGGACATCCGCGAGCCGGAGAAGAATGACGATGCCGGGACATCTGCCGCTGCTGAGGGTTCCGACTCCAGCCAAGATGAAGATGAAGCTGAGGAAGCCGACACTGAAGCTCCGGAACAGGCATCTGTCCCGGGCGGAGGTGATGGCTCCATTCCATCTGCTGCGTCCGGCACTCCTGAAGCCGACATCTCGACTGCTACTGCTCCACCTGCTGGCGGCCCCGCGTCTGCCCCTTGAATCTTTGCACCAAAAACACTTTAAGCTTTATCAGATCCCCGGTATGCCGGGTGCAGTTGTAAGATATACGTTTTAATTTCCTTTGGTTTGCTACCTGAACAAGTTTTATCTTGGTTTGCTTGTTATCAATGCCGGATCATCTTTTGGCTAAGTCACCGAGTTGTTTTCCTGTTTCCTCAATTCCGCAACCTTGGCTGCTTGTCTACCTTATTTGGCTTTCGACGTATGAGTCTCAAGGTTGCTTCATCGAACATACAGTACTTTAACTTTGAAACTTAGACTTCAAATCATCCGACACTTCGAATTTTAACTTTAGCTTTAACGAAAATGTCGGTTCGCTTGCTTTGTATTTCCTTAGCCGTTTTCCATGTGTAGACAATCTCCGGCATCTACTCTTGCTAGCCATGAAGCCGGGTTTCGGACAGCAGCTGAGTCGAAGAGTGGCCTTTGGTGCCGACACATTACTAGGCCGACATAGGAAACATTCAAATAAAGCCAGCCGGCATATAACAAAAAACTGTAAATAAACAACAAATATACCTCGGAGCAAGTTACCCGGCTTCTTCGGGATGCCGGTATTTCATTCATTAGTCTTGTGCCGGCACAACACGCCGGCATACAAAGGAAAATATGGAAATACATACATTGTGTTGCTCAGGAGTAAAAGGGGCGCAGTAGAGCTATGTTCCATGGCCTCTTGGTTTCTTCTCCGGACCTGTCCACCTTATTCTTCTTGGGGTCCTGCGCATCTATAAGATAATAGGCATCATTGTGCAGAGCTCTGCTCACAATGAATGGCCCCTCCCATGGAGGAGTTAACTTATGCCGGCCTTCTGTTCCTTGCTTTAGCCGGAGTACTAGATCTCCCTCTTGAAATCTCCTTGGATTTACCTTCTGCGCATGATAGCGTCTGAGGTTCTGCTGATATACTGCTGTTCTTGACAGAGTTATTTCCCTTGCTTCCTCTAGCAGATCAACATCATTTTCTCTGGCTTCTTTAGCCTCTTCCTCAGTATATAGCACTATTCTTGGTGCATCATGTATTACATCTGTTGGAAGCACAGCTTCTGCTCCATACACCAGGAAAAATGGTGTGTAGCCTGTTGATCTATTCGGAGTTGTTCTTAAACTCCACAGCACTGCTGGCAGCTCATCTAGCCAACATCCCGGAGTTTTCTCCAGGGGCTCTATCAGCCGGGGTTTTATGCCAGATAATACTAGCCCATTCGATCTCTCTACTTGGCCATTGGCACAAGGGTGAGCAACCGACGCAACGTCCAGCCGGATTCCCACTTCCTCACAAAATCTGGCAAATGGCCCTTGGGCAAAGTTTGACCCATTGTCAGTGATGATGCTATGAGGAACACCATATCTCAAGATTATATCCTTTAAGAATTTCACTGCTGTGTGACCATCACATTTGCTTATGGGCTTCACTTCAATCCACTTGGTGAACTTGTCCACCATGACCAGGATATGGGTCATTTTCCCTCTGGCCGGCTTAAAAGCCCCGACCATATCCAGGCCCCAAACAGCAAAGGGCCAGGTAATTGGGATAGTTTTCAGGGCAGATGCCGGCTGATGAATCTGGTGAGCATATCTTTGACACCCGTTACATTTCCGGACCAAGTTTTCTGCCTCTTGCAGTGCTGTTGGCCAATAAAAGCCATGCCGGAATACCTTTGCCACCAATGCCTTGGACGAAGCATGGTGACCACACTCCCCCTGGTGAATTTCCCGGAGCATCTCCAGACCCTCCGCAGATTCGACACATCTCTGCAATACTCCGGTGGTACTTCTCTTGTATATTTCTTTGTTGATGATGGTATACGCTTTGGATCTCCTTATAACCCGGCGGGCCTCGGTTTCATCCGCCGGCACTTGACCATCCACCATGAAGTTCATGATAGGACGTGCCCATGAGGGCACTTCCCTGACAGTGAACACTGCCTGATCTATTTCCATCATTTCGACCGACACATAATCGATCTCCATGGGCTGCGAAGTCCCCGGGACTGAAGAATCAGTCCCCGGGTATGCCGGAGCAGTCCCCGGGTATACCGGCACAACCTCTTGGCACATTTTACCCTTGCCTTTAGTTTTGCTTCGGAATACTGTACTAACAGCATATGCCGGCCCAGTCCCCGGGACTGAGGAAACAGTCCCCGGGTTATCCGTCCTGGCTCCGGCATCTATCTCCATTGGAACTGCTTCGTCTGGACCTGGCGGGACATAAATGGAGGATGACTCCGGCGAGGGTTTGATCGATGGCTTCCTCAGATGCTCCAGCGAAATGCCGGGCGGGATTGAATCTCGGGAAGACCCCAGCTTGGACAATGCATCGGCTGCATCGTTCTGAGCCCGGAGAACGTGCCGGAACTCACAACCTTCAAAGTAACCACTTAACTGCTGCACTAGGAAACGGTATGATGCCATGTTTGCATCATGAGCAGTCCCATATGTCGGAACACTGCTGAATTACTAAGTCAGAATCACCGAAGCACATAATCCGGCGGATTCCTATGTCCTTAGACACCTTCAGGCCATGCACAAGTGCCTCATATTCCGCCACATTATTTGATGCTGCAAAGTGAATCTGCAGGACATATCTCAGCTGGTCATTCTTTGGTGAACTGAGAACTATGCCGGCACCCAAGCCATGGATTGTCTTGGACCCATCGAAATGCATCCTCCAATAATTGGCATCTGGCAATGGTGGCTCATACTGTATCTCGGCCCAGTCAATAAAGAAATCAGCCAAGACCTGGGACTTGATTGTATCCCTCTTATCGTACTGCGGTGTATATGGTGAAAGCTCTATTGCCCACTTTGCTATCCGGCCGCTGGCATCTTTGTTGCTTATAATTTCCGAGATAGGGGCCTCGGCCACTACCCGGATTGGATGCTCTTGGAAGTAATGCTTGAGCTTCTTGGCCGCCATATAGACACCATAGGTCATCTTCTGATAGTGGGGGTAATTTTGCTTTGAGGTGGAGAGGACTTCACTCAGATAATATACCGGCCGCTGCACGGTTTTGCCTCCTTCCTCTCGCTCTACTACCACCACAGCACTGACAACTCGGTTAGTTGCCGCTATATAGAGCAACATTGGCTCCCGGGGCATCGGAGACGCTAATACCGGCGCTGTTGACAACAACTGTTTCAATTCCTTGAAAGCTGCATCTGCTTGCGTTGTCCAGACAAATGTGTCGGACTTTTTCATCAACTGATATAACGGCAGAGCTTTCTCTCCCAGCCGGCTTATGAAGCGGCTTAGGGATGCGAGGCACCCAGTGAACTTCTGTACTTCCCTCAAATCTGTCGGCGGCTTCATCCTTTCTATGGCACGAATCTTGCCGGGATTCACCTCAATACCCCGGCTGGAAACAAGGAAACCGAGCAACTTGCCCGCCGGCACACCAAAGGTGCACTTAGCCGGATTCAACTTCATCCGGAATCTCCTCAGGTTCCCAAAGGTTTCCCGGAGATCATCTATGAGAGTCTTGCTCTCCTTGGTTTTTATGACGATATCATCGACATATACCTGCACATTTTTATCTATCTGATTGTGCAAACACTTTTGCATACACCTTTGGTAAGTTGCGCCGGCATTTCTTAAACCGAACGGCATAGTGAGATAGCAATAAGCCCCGTACGGGGTAATAAAGGATGTCTTTATTTGATCAGGCTCATACAAGGGGATCTGGTGGAAACCAGAATAGGCATCTACAAATGATAACAGTTCACATCCGGCTGTGGAATCAATCACTTGATCGATCCGAGGCAGCGGGAATGGATCTTTAGGACATGCCTTATTCAAGTTGGTGTAATCAACACACATCCGCCATACTTTCACTATGGCGGGCTCATCTTTCTTCTTTTCCACCAAAACCGGATTAGACACCCAATCCGGATGAAGTACTTCCTTGATAAAGCCAGAGGCTAAGAGCCTGGCCACTTCCTCCCATATGGCTTTCCTTCTATCGCCGGCATTCCGCCGGAGCGGCTGCTTCACTGGCTTAGCATCGGGTCTCACATGCAATGCGTGCTCAGCCAGCTCCCTCGGCACACCTTGCAGGTCCGAAGTAGACCATGCAAAGATATCCCGATTCTCACGGAGGAAGCTGATGAGCTCGCTTTCCTATTTGGGATCCAAACTTGCCCCAACCAGGGCATGGCGCTCCGGGAAAGCTTCATCCAGAGGCACCTTTTTGACTTCCTTACTCACTTGAAAAGAAACGCTGCCACCGGGATTTGTCATGCCCGGCATATATTTGCCGGCCACGACCGTTTCAGCAATCTCCACTGCTCGCTTGAGCCTCTTCCTCTCCTCTGCAATGATCAGAGTCTCGGCCAGATTGGATCCGGCGGTGGCACATGCCATCGAACGCTTGTAATCACCAATGATGGTGATCACTCCTTTGGGTCCCGGCATCTTCATCTTCAGATACGCCACATGCGTAGAGGCCATGAATTTTGCCAGTGCCGGTCTACCCAGCAAAGCATGGTAGGGGCTCTCCAGATCAACCACCTCGAACATGAGGTTTTCCACCCTGCAGTTATCCCGGCTGCCAAACATGACATCCATCCGGATCTTGCCCATCGGCGCACACGAAAGTCCCGGCACAATGCCGTGGAACGTGGTCTTGCTCGGTTCCAGCATATTTTCCTTGATTCCCAGCTTCTCCATCGTATCTCGATACATGATGTTGATGCTGCTTCCATTATCAATGAGGACCTTGCTGAATCTTACGTTATTAGCCGGCCCGACGAATGTCGGATCCATCACCAGAGCATATCCGCCGGGATTTGGCATGATCCGGGGATGATCTGCCCTGTCCCAACCAACAGCCTGGTCAGACCAGTACATCAGCTTTGGTACAGCCGACATAACGGCATTCACCTCCAGACTCCGCCGGTACAAGCTCTGCTTGTCTGTTCTCTCGGTCTCAAAGACCATATAGCTCTGATCATACTCCTTGTACTCATTCCGGCCCGCTCCTGGGCCTCCGGCGTTATATTCCGGATTATAGCTCTGGTCAACTTGATTTACGCCGGCATTTCCGGCGTTGCTCTGATTCCCAGGATTACCCGGCCTAGGTGGGACTGCTATCGTATTGGCACCTGTCAACGGCGATGGAGCTGCCGGGACAGAGGGTCTAGCCGGTCCCCAGGGACCTGCACGACCTGCTAATATGTCGTCCAGCCACGAACAGTTCCTTGTCAAATGGTTTGCCGGCTTTCCCGGCTGGAATGTGTGAAACACACAAGGCTTGTCCATGGCAAGACCCACAGTATACTTCGGCCACTGCTTCTTCTGGCCGGCGGCTCCGCCGGCATTCTTGTTGGTCCAGACACTCTTCTTCTGGAACGGCTGTGCTTGCTGCTGCGGCTGCTGCTGAGGCTGCTGATAGTTCTCATATCTCGGACGCTGGCTACTGCCGGCGCCCCCTTGCTCTTCCTCCACAGCTGCAACTTGTGCTGCTCCGTACCGATAATCCGGCCGCTCATCTCTCCTCTTATTCCGGTTATCCGGGCGATAGTATTGCCCTGGTCTCCCGGCATTGCTGGTGTTCCCCTGGGTTTGCCCCTGTCCTTGTGAATCGAGACTGGGCTGCTTGGGATCTCCCAGAGCATAACTATCAGCGATCTTGATTGTTTCGGCCAGCGTGGCCGGCATTTGCCTCTGAAGCTTTTGCCACAGCATGGTGCCATGCTGGCACCCATGAGCGAACCACAAGATGGCCTGCTGCTCATTGATTCCTTCGCAGGAATTGCGCAACGTGCACCACCTGGTCAGATAGTCACGGTCAGTCTCATTCACTCCTTGCCGGCAGTTAGCCAGCTGCTGCGGACGGTTGGGCCTCTTGTATGTACTGGTAAAGTTCGACACAAACTGCTCTTCGAAATCAATCCAGCCGTTGATACTCCCGGCCGGCAAATTATTCAGCCATATCCTGGCTGGACCTTCCAACATCTACGGCACATATCGTACCGCCCATCTGAGGTTTCCTCCGGCGATGTTCACCGCTGTGGAGTAATCCTCCAACCAATCTTCCGGCTTCGTACTGCCATTATATGTCCTCGCGCCACGCGCGAGCTGGAAGAAGTAAGGCACCGGCTCCCCCATAATCCGGGGTCCGAAACACATAGGGCCCGGAGCTCCTTGTCTCTCCACCAACTCTGATTGGTGGAGCTTGTCCAGCTTGAAACGTGCATCATTGGCTTCCAAGGACCGAGGTCCAAGCCGGGATGCTATTGGGCCTGCGATCATCTGCTGCTGCTGCTCCGGCTGATGCTGCTCACTATGCCGGCATTGCTGGTGCTGCTGCTGATATCCCGCCCTGGCAAGGGCGGAATTGCCGTCATCCTCTCGATGTCCCGGATGGCCTGCACCCTGCTGCTGCGCTGCACCTCCGGCGCCCTGTTGCTGATGCCGGGCTGCACTGTTACTCCGGCCACCAACGGCCGCTGCTGCTTCATGCCCGGCCGGCACACTCTGGCCGGGCTTCTTGCTGCCGACATACTTGTCAGCTTGGCCGACATTCTTCTGCACCATCGCCTGCTTTCCGGCGGCAGCCGGATCGTACACCTGGATCTGCTTGTCCCGGCGGCCAGAGGTCACACTTCCGGCACGCCGGGCGCTAGGATGCGGGGACGAGGCTTGGCCCCTCGACCTCGCACCGGCACCTCCCGCCGACACAATGTACTGGGATGCCCCGGCACCTGGGTTTGCCTTCTTAAAGGCCTCCTGCTGCTTTGTAGCTTCAGACAAAAGTTGGTTAAGCCGGGCTTGCTGCTCACGCAGTGCTTCGCCGGATAAACAAGATAAATCCTTAGCTACCTCGGCCGCTGCTCTAAGGTTCTTTACTGGCGAACTATAGACTACCTTAGGCACAGTACTAGTTGCAGTATGACTCTTATCTCTAGCATCTTTTCCTATCTCAGCATTAAGATTTCTGCCTCTAGTTCTAACCTCTTCTATCCGGCTAGGCCGGATTACTACAGGAGTAAAACCATGGGCTGCCTCATACTCACGGAGTTGCCGGTTAAACCGTTCGCGCTCCTGGTTCATGGCCAGGGCCTCGTCGACGAGGGCTTGACGAGATCCCTCCAGGACCTCCCTTGTCTGCTCCGGATCAACGCCGGATCGCACCGGCTCGAGAAGCCGGTCGATGATGGGAAGAAGAACCTCGCCCCTAGCCGGCACACCGGAAGTGCCGGCCAGGTTCTCCGCACGCTCCAACGGAGGACGCGCCGACCTCTTGACCTTCGGCGGCTCCGGAGGAGAAGCTCCGGCCGCTGCTGCTTTGCCGGCATCTTCCGCCGGCGGCACGGATGTGCCGGCCATCATCACCTCAGCCGACTCTACTGAGCGAGCGCTACGCCCAGCGTGAGCCAGCCGATGTGACGGAGGATCCGACGCCACCAGCACCTCCTTCCTGCAAATTCTCTCAGTCCCCACGTACACCTCGTGGGAACCGAAAGACATAATCCGGCCATCCCTGGGGAACGGCCGGCCACCGAGACAACCGGCGTTGTCACTGACGAAACTGAGCGAGCCTAGCCTCTGGACGAGGCCAGAGACCACGCGCACTCCCGAAGCTGCTATCACAGACCCCGTCCGAATGAACACTCCGCCCAGCATATCGATCTGATGCCCCACGGTGGGCGCCAAATGTCGTCGTGGTGAAACAACATATGCCATAGGATGGCTTAAATGGGGGCCGAACTAGATGCTGGAGGATTCGGGAGAGGGGAACGAGCTAAAAAGCACGACAGAAAGAGACACTGATCTACCCAGGTTTGGGGCTCTCGTAAGGAGATAACACCCCTACTCCTACTCTACTGATTGTATATATGGGTCGATGTAGTACACCACAATGGTGCTTCCAAGCTCTCTGCTAGAGAAGGAAGATGAACTGCTAAGTGTAGGAGTATAGAGTGACCAACCTACCTTCAACCTTCCAACCTTCTTCCAGCGACCAACCCTTTACCAGGGCTCCCTATGCCACCTTATATAGTGGTGGCCAGGGTTACAACGGTCATAGAAGACCAGGAGACACCAACTACACTCCAAACAGGACTTGCTGTCGAGGGCAGACGCCCACGACTTTCTCCCTGATTGCTCTCGATGGGACTCCCCTTGCTGTACCTTGTACCTCTTGAACTGTGACCTTACCATTCTGAGGTAAGCTTGTACTTGTGCACAGTGAGGGTAGGTAACCTCCACTGTGCACCCTGCCATCTTACTCTGCTACCATGCTTGGATGTTTTCTTCCTTGATTGTAGGGATGCGACACCTTGGTTGACTTAAGTATCCCGGATATGACCGTTGGCCATACCCAGGACTTATATGCCGGACCAACGACCTACGAGGGTCGGGTAATCCGGCCTCCCCTGCTCCTGCACAACACACAAAATAATTAGGCCGGCATATCTGAGTATATGCCGGCACACCTATACTAGTATTCCGACTATACCGGCATATCCAGACACCAGCCGGGATATACATTATATGCCGGCCTGGCCGATGCTCTTATATTCCGGCCAGGCCCTTCCTTGATAACCCGGCATAAAGTCAATCATAAGCCTTGTGTCTTTCTACTCTCTTGACCCTACCGGGGGTCATCCCCCCGACAGAGAGGAGAGACAGTGACGACTGAAGGTGATGCTTGCTAGTTTGCGACAGCAGCGGACAATTTATATATGGCGCCTCATCCAAGCTTTGCTTGCTAGCTGCAACGTGGAACCTGCACACACACAAACAAATACTTTGCTCCCAACTTACGATGAGGTTGTCAATCTCACCGGTTTGCTTGAAACAAAGGTTATGAGTGTATCGAGTGGAAAACAGTAGAGAATGCAATAAAGTAAACAGTGCGAGAAAGTAAACAGGTGATAGCAATATGATGGAAATAGGACCGGGGTCCACAGTTCACTAGTGGTGTCTCTCCATAGATAAAACATGCTGGGTAAACAAATTACAGTTGGGCAATTGATAGAATAAAGATAAACGTGATATGTCAAGAAGATCACTATGAGATTTACTCTGGGCATTACAACAAAATACATAGACCGCCATCCAACTGCATCTATGACTAATAATCCACTCCCGGGGATATCAATCCGAACACCCCAGTAGTATTAAGTTGCGAACAACAGATAATTGCATTAAGCAAAGTGTGTAATGTAAACAAAGCATATGCCCTTGAGCATATGAATGTTGTTTTCTCCCTAGTAGCAACAGCACATCTACCACCTTAGGGGTTTCTGTCACTCCCCCAGGTGAAATAGAGGCATGAACCCACTATCGAGCATAAATACCCCCTCTTGGAGTCACTAGCAACTACTCGGCCAAGATAGCTACTAACAACGGAGAGCATGCAAGATCATAAACAACATAGAGATAACAAAAGATAATATTCAGTACAGCAACTTAATCATAAACACCAATATTCATCGGATCCCAACAAACCAACATCATAGAATTACATAACGGTGATCTCAATCATGTAGGGCAGCTCATGAGATCTAAACATGAAGCACATGGTGGAGAAGACAACCATCTAGCTACTGCTATGGACCCATAGTCCAAGGTAGACTACTCACTCATCGCTCCGGAGGCAAGCATGGTGATGAAGAAGACCTCCGGTGGCGATTCCCCTCTCCGGCAGGGTGCCGGGAAGAGCTTCTGGACCCTCCCGATCTTCAGGTCAACGGCGGCGGCGGATCGCGATGTGTTCTGGAAATCTGATCGGGTTCTTAGGTTTTTTTCCGTCGGGGGGTCTTTATACGCGAAGGGACGATGTCAGAGGAGGGGCCAGGCGCCCACACGCGGGCCCCGCGCGGCCAGGGGCCTGGCCGCGCCGCCCCTGTGTGTGGGGCCCTGGTGGCCCCCCTCCTACTTCTCTTCGGATCTCTGGAAGCTTCCGGGTAAAATAAGACTTCAGAAACTTGTGTTGTCCAATTCCGAGAATATTTCATGTGTATCACTTCTGAAACACAAAAACAGTAGAAAACAGGAAACTGGCATTGTGGCACTTGTTAATAGGTTAGTTCCGGAAAATGCATAAAAGTGCCACTAAGTGTAACGAAACAATAGGCAAATGATGTAGAAACAAGCATGGAGCATCAAAAATTATAGATACGTTTGAGACGTATCAAGCATCCCCAAGCTTAACTCCTGCTCGTCCTCGAGTAGGTAAGTGATAACAAAAGAATAATTTTTGAGGTGACATGCACCTACACAATCTTGATCATATATGTAAGCATTGGTGAGCTGGGATCATAAGAACTTAAAACATGGGCATGAAGATATAATCATGACAATAAGAAACTTAGCAACCATGTTGTAAACATGCAAATGAACACAAACAAAAGATCATGAAAATGAAACAATGAAAGTCAAACGTGTGTTCAAATCATAAGGACAAAACATACAAATGGTTTTCAGCTTGTCCTTCAAAGAGAGCAAAACATAAATGCATAGGACACCTTCAAGTTTAAGAGGGCGACTAGATACAAATAATTTAAGAACAAGTGAAACCAATCATCATGAGTCAATCAATGAACTTTGGGACAATGCATATCACACTAAGTGTAACAACTCAGAAATTGTAATCCACTTCTGCTTAATTAAAGTGCCAAATTTTGGACCCAGATAAAACTTTTTATCTATTATTTCATGCATACATGTATTTTCCATTATGTCTTTATGATTTCATGTGTGTTATTCCTTGTTGTGCAATAGTTAGTTAATTCTAACTTAACCAACAGAGATATTAGAGAAGGATTACACAAGCCAAAGAAACCAGAAATAAAAATCATAAAGAAAAAGAGAAGAAAATTGTGATCTAGGAAATCTGTTTGACTACCCTACTTTGAGCCCTTGGATTAAGAAATCTGCAACTCACCTCAGTGTTTGGCCAGTGAGTTGAGCTTAACCAAGTCACATACAAACTCAACCAAGTTGTTGCTACTCAAAACTCAAATCAGAACCTCACTCAAACTTCAACCAAAGTTTGAATCTGAAACAGTGACTATACCAAAATTTGAAATAAGATTTCTGCAAAACATATCCTTTCTTCAGAACAAAAATATCACTGGAAACCTTGGCCAATATGTTGATCACCCAAAGTGGAAGTTTTCAAAATTTCGAATTTGAAATTCTTGCGGGCAATTCGTCGAACGCCTGGCAGATGAAATCGAGACAAATCACAGCTACTGTGAAGATCACTATTCTTGCTCGCCCAAACCCTGTTGCCATGCTCCTGGACGATGCCTCGGTCGAGCCCAGCGCCCCCAGCCCCGACCCGAGCCGTGAGAAAGGGAGAAGAAGAGGAGGCAGCACCCAGGACCCTCCCTCTCTTCTTCCCAGCATTCTGCACGTCGCCGACCACCCTGCCCTCGCCAGCACCGACCCACAGCACGCCGCAGCCGAGACCAAAGCCCCCCAGCACGCGAGCAAGGCCGCTGTGCCCAGTGTCGCTCGACGCACGTGCCCAGGGCCCCCGCTCCGGCGAGCTTCTGGACACCCTCTCCCTCGACGCTCCGGCCTATAAAAGGCCCCTCCGATCAAACGAGGAGATGCACACCCCTCCCAGCTACCGCCCAGACACCATCTCTCCCTCCCTCTCGTTCTAGTTCGTCGACGCCTGCAACGCCGGCGAGGTACTGGACGCGGAGAGCGCCGCCGCGTTCGACCACCCTGGAGCAAGCCGCCGCTGGGAATCGGAGGAGGAATCACGCCGGAGTCGATTCCGCCCCTCGCCGTCAAGTTCTTCTTCCTCTACACACGCCGCCGTCGCCGTCGTCGTCTTCACTGCACGCAGGTGAGCTCCGCTCCTCTCCGTCGAGACGATGGCTGTGAGCCGTTAGATCCAGATCGTTCGGTAGCGTACCGGTTCGGAGGCGTTAAGTGACCTGACCAATGGGACCCCCCTGTCAGGTCCCGTTTTTATTTCTTCCCACCGTGCGAAACATTTTCTGGGCCGGCCCGTTCGGGTTCTGTTCAGAATAGGCCCAGTTTGTTTTGAATCGGTTCGTTTCCTTTTTATTTATTTTCCCGCCGTTTGAATTAATTCAAATAACTTTCAGATATGATTTTCAAACTTAAATTCCAAGAGTTTTACAAATCCATTTGTAGCAAATAAATATGCGTTGGAAAGCTTGTAAAATGCTCTAGCCTGTAGGATTGATTAGAATTCCATTTGAATTAGGAATTTAATTAGATATGAATAGTGTGACCATAGCTTTATTAAACATAGAAGAATTCTAGAAAATTGTTTAAGCCTCCTAAAATCATGAAATTTAAAGTGTGAACTCACCAATGACCTCCCTTACTGTTAGTCAACTCTAATCAACTCAAACCTTGTTAGTGTTATCAATTAGATCCTACCCCAACTCTAGTTAGTAACATAAAATGATAGATCCCTATTACACACTTAGAACTAATTGTTGCCCTCAATACCAAGTCACTTAGTTAATCCCTCCCCACTTGAACTAGCCTTAGTACCCCTAAACCAATACCAATGCTTAGAAAGTGAACAACATATGACACTTAGTAGAAACTCTAACTTGCACACTTAATGAAAACTTAGAAGAAAAACTTGCAATCCAACTCCATAAAATGCAACATGAATGCTATTGTTAGCAAACAAATATGTGTGCTTGGTGTGTTGTTAGCATGGTGTAGTGATTGTGTGTTTCATGTTGATTTCGTTATTAGACGCTAGTGTTGCTGAGGAGGATATTGAGGGGGGATATTATCAAGAAGAAGAAGAATACCCCGGACACTTTGCCAACCAAGGCAAGCCATCTTTTGAATCATACTCCAAATACCTAGTTTTACTATTGCATTCTATCTGTTTTAAGTAAATTGCATGATTGAATTGCTAGAGTAGAATAATAGATGTGTAGTGACATCTTGCTTAGCAAGAGCATCAAGCTGAGTTTATCCAACCTTACTTAGTGGTATCATCACTCATACTAGTTGCTTAGTCGCTAATAAAACTGAGGTCATCTATAAGGGGAACCCTAGTTGAAAATGTGTGACTTGAATTTGAACACTTGAATTAGAGGTTTCTCCTACATGATGGTTTTATGAAGGAAAAATAATCTTGACTAAGAACTATGGAATGTATTTGTGAAATGACAACGAGTGATGTACTATGTGAGCCAGCCATACAGTACGACCACATTATCCTGGTATGGGACAGGGCTTAGTGGAGTAATTTGTTTCGCCCTAGTGTAGACCCTACAAATGTAAATGGAAGTCCGACCAGGGACTCCTTTTCCAGGGCACCCTTGGCTGTGGCCGAGTTTCGCCTTGTCCTCCTCTTCATTGGTGGTTGGGGTACAAGCCGAAGAGCCCTCATTGAAAATGTACTGCCGGGGTAGGACCCTATTCCGGTTAGTGGCATTCCGGAGGATCAAGCGGCTGGGAACTTTGCACACTCTGGACAGCTTCTTGGAACTCCGGTGTTGAGGGGTACATCTCTAGGCGGTATTGTTTATGCTAAGGCGGGCAGGTGAAACATTATGGTCGGCTACTTGTCGTGGCATATGTCGGTATGCGGGGAAGTCGCCCACACGATGAGTAGTCGGATGGTGTGGGTAAAGTGTACAACCTCTGCAGAGTGTAAAACTATTCGAATAGCCGCGTCCGCGGTCATGGACAGTTGGCAAGCTGTGCCTGGCTTTTGTCAAGCATGAAAATAACTTATGATGAACTTGGTGAATGACATGAACTGAATTGACTTGACTTGACCATGATGTTGACACAATTGAAGTTCCTCTTTAGTTTGAACTTAGAGAACTAAACCTCTTTTCTACCAATGAACATTCTTGGGAAATAAAACTAGCTTTTGCAAATAAACTTAGTGCTTAGTCCACCATATAAACCTTGCATATCTATTTCATCACTTCATTTATAAGATGGTTTGCGAGTGCATCCAATGTACTCATGGTTGTGTCCCTGGCTATCAACTTGGCCAGACTATGGGGAAGAGTACCAGGAAGAAGGGTATGAAGAAGAGTGCCAGAACTAAGCTCATCTCCATGAGTCGCCATTGCCTGTAGGGTGAAGGCATGGACCCGAAGACGTGATTTCCGCTGCTATATTGTGTTGTAATATGAACTTGGTCACTATGACCATTGTATTTGAACCATCGTATTGTAATGTCTATGGAACTGGTTACCAACTACGTTATGTATATCGCAACAATGGTCCTGGGATTGCGGTGGAATACATAACGGGCACTTCGAATTTGTTATCAAATTTGAGGTCGTCACACTAAGAATGACAACTATGCTCTCTTAATGGTGCATAAAGAAAGAAGGTGGTGACTCAACATAAAAGTAAAAGAAAGGCCCTTCGCAGAGGGAAGCAGTGATTGCAAGTTTTATAACCTTCAAAAATTATGGTACTTACCGGCTTTGAGCTCTCATTGCCCCATCATAAGCATCTTGAATGGTTAAAGTTAATGCGAGAACAATTATGATGCATATGCTTGACAAATCATAAGTTGAAAACCTCGTGCCCCGTGAATACGAGTACCCAAACCTCATGCTACTTTACTTAGAGTCCCAAGCAAGGCTCTTGTCATTGTAAGTATATGCATATAATTGAGAACCGCCAATGGGGTACCTCCGTGCCCGATGACATGGAACAAGCCCACACCAAAATGACAGGACAAGCAGACAATGAACACCTCGACATCTCTTTTATTTGCCTTTTGTTTAGCTTTTTATTGTGAGATGCGTCATCGAATGTTCACCATGGGTATGCTGCAAATTTCCACCATGAATTATGCATGGCTTAGATTGGCGGCCCGGCGTTTCCCTAACACATATACAAACTCCTTGATCCCTACAAGATTCCCAATTCATTTCACACCGTGGGCATCCATAAACAAAAGATCACGATATCAACTCAAATAAGAAGTGCAATGTTGAAAGCTTGCCCATGACAGCATGGCTGGGCTAGACTCCAACTTACAACTTGCAAGCATAACAACTCAACATAAGAGACCACAATGTCAAATTTTTAAGAACAGGAAAGGTAAAGTGTGCCTTCCGGTTCGTGAGAGCTTTACTGACCGAATTTCGCATAACACTGGTAAGAGTTTAATTTGAAGAGAAAATAAAAGCAAGTCAAATTTACTTGGAATAGCAAATTGCTAGTAGGTATGTATGGTGGACACTTTGGAAAACTTTGGCTTTTAGGAGTTGGATGCACGAGTAGAGCTCATACTCAGTACAAGGTGAGGGCTAGCAAAAGACTGGGAGCGACCAACTAAGAGAGCAATAATGGCCATAATCATGCAAAGCGACAAAGCGACATTAAAAGAAGCATAAGATGGCATCAAAAGTCAAAAACTAAATGATCATGAAGGCTATTGGTGACTTTGTATGAGTCTAACATGTGTGAGCATGCGCCAAGTCAACCCAAATAAAGCATCAAGGAGAAAACCAAAATAATGCTTCCATACAATAAAAACAACGCATGATTTTTTCAAAGGCTCATTAAGCAATCTCAGTTATTTGAGACAAGTCATGCTACAGCAAAACCACTAAGCATACTATCAAAAGACATCAAGCATGACATGAAAAAGCCTAAGCCGCAGTCTACACAAGCTCCTTCTTGTACCACTATTTTGCATAAAGCTTTTTTCTCTTTTCCAACACCATTTGAAAATTTTTATAAACACCTCTTTTGATGAAAACCAATAAAGATCAGAGGCAAAAATACACCTTGATGAAAAGATATGACAAGATCTGAACGCAAATCAAGGCAAAAACAAAACCAAAAGCAGCAGCAGAAAAAGTAGAACGCTCGATGAACGATAAGAGTGAAAACTAGAGCGTTCTTTGCAAATGAAAACGAGTATATCTCCTCCAAAGAAAATTTGTTGGGGTCCAACCTTTTATTGCAGCAAACAAACAAACTAAACAAACTAAGAAAACTAAAACAACTGACGCTCCAAGAAAACACATAGTGCATGAAGCAATAAAAATATAGTGTTTTGAAAGGTGACCTGATTTTTGCCGATGAAGAAGGGGTGCCTCGGGGGCATCCCCAAGCTTTGACGCTTGTACTTCTTGGATATTTCTTGGGGTGATGCATGGGCATCCCCAAGCTTGAGCTTTTGTCCATTCTTCAACTCATCTCATCATTCTCCAATCCCTACACTTGAAAACTTCCTTCATACAAACTAAACACAATTCTATTAGCAACATTAGTGTAAGCATAAAATATATTCAACCCCTTTTAGCTTCAAGTTTCAACTCAAAACCACCACATATAAAGTAAATACTACTGTAGCAACTTCCAAAAGGTTCCATGATCAAAAGAAACTCAAAAGAAAGCGATAAAGTGGCAAACACAAATATTGGCAGAAATCTGTCAAAACTGAACAGCTGACAAAGGTCGAATTTTTAAAGGTTTCTATTGCTCAATCAAAAGTGTTCAACTAACAAAGTTTGGATATAACCTGGGGCATATGCACAAGAATCGCAGGTCCAAAAGATAACAGAGAATTTATACGAATTTTTACGGTGCAGCACCGAAAACAGTTCGGACAGCAACATCCCCAAATCTTTACCTCGCTCAAATAGCGGCTTCTCTTGGCACAAAAACGAAATAAACAAGATAAGGAGCGTCATTACAGTAGTAATGACTTCCAGACTCAAATAAAGAAAAAGTACTGAAAAGAAAACATTGGGTTATCTCCCAAGAGTGCTTTTCTTTAACGCCTTTGAGCTAGGCGCAGAAAATTGCGAATCAAGTAATATCAATAGATGAAGTGGTTACCTCAGTAGGCTCCTTGAAGGTTCCCGAAGACGATTCAACTGCAAGTCACCCTTTGTGGAACTAAGAGTCTTATCAATCTTAAGAACATGTTGAGATTTAAGCGCAGAAACCTTGGGAACATACATAAATTTTTGCTCTTTTCCAACAACACTTTCTCCTTCTTAAATTTTAAGAGAAGAGAAGATTAAGCTAAGAGTTTCCATAGACTCCTCTAGTTTACAATCCTTAAGTTTGATTTTCATGAGTAGTGCTCCTCTAAAATGGTAATTCTCTTACCGATGTTTTTCTATTAATTCACTAACGCGGCTAGCATTTTCTATGATACTTGGCAAACTTTTTTCTAAGGAGCTGAGCTTTTCTACCACCTCTTCCAAGGTGGTCTCAGTTTTAGCAACATGAATAGGTGGTATTCCCACTAAACTTTCAATTATAGTGCATGCTTCTCCCGCGGGAGTACCCAGAAAATTACCTCCTGTAAGAGTATCAAGAACATACCTATTCCAGCTAGATATACCAACATAAAAATTTCTAAGGAGGATCGTGGTAGAGTGCTTTTTGGTACACCTATGATGAGCATTGTTAATACGATACCAAGCATCTTTTAAACTTTCTCCTCCTTGTTGCTTAAAACTACGAACTTCTACTTCAGGATTAATCATTTTAACAAAACTAAAAGCAGATAAGTAAAAACAACTACCAAGGATTCTAATTTTTTTGGGTTTTTGATAAAAAGCAATGCAGGTAAAATAAATAAAGTAAAGCAAAACAATAACAAAGTAAAGGATGTGTGTGCGAAGAACTCCCCTCGCAGAAGTCTTCTCTTCCTCCCCGGCAACGGCGCCAGAAAAAGAGCTGCTGGTGCCAAGTTGACGTGGGAGGTTTTCTTCAATCTTTGGAAGTATTCTTCTTTAGTCCCCGGCAACGGCGCCAGAAAAAGAGCTTGATGCGTGGTGAATGATCAGCCCGTTGGGAACCCCAAGAGGAAGGTATGATGAGTATAGTAGCTCGTTTTCCCTCAGTTAGAAACCAAGGTTTATCGATCAGGAGAGGAGAGACAGTGACGACTGAAGGTGATGC